>JASSUY010035051.1:0-14196 GCA_032466535.1 Forpus xanthops | reverse complement strand
CCCCCCCCCGGGTAAGGGAAAGAAAAAGTGCATGGCTTCATTGGGAACTGGAATTCAATCTAGATAAGATATCCTTCATGCCACAGTAGTGTACAATGTTGCTTCTCAAAACTTTTAAAGAGATAAATACCCATCTAAATTAAAGCAGCTTAGGCTAATAATTAAAATATTCTGCAAAGAATTTATGTACCTTCTGAATTCATAGTGTACTTCATAAAGGCAAGCAAGAAAACCTTAGTGTTGGCCATTGCTTGCCAAGCAACACTGGATACAGCTATAAAAGTCTGGTACAGTGAAAAGACGCTACCAAATTAATGCTTTGGTCAAGTCAAGTCACATCAATTTGTCAAGTCACAATACTTGTCACTTTGAGGCTTGGGTTAGTTTTATAACAATACCCATTAAAAGTTAATCAAAATACACCCTTAAAAGGCTGTAAAAGATAATAGAGAAATTGATGGAAGCATAAAAAAAGTAAATAATGCTTAAAAACCCTGGAACTCTTTATCAACATCTCCCAGAAAAGATGAGTTTGTATACTTAGGAAAAGTGACCGAAACAATCCCAGATTTCCAGCAGTTGCCCAACAAGCTAGAATTGCTATTATAATTATTTCACTGGGTGGAAAAAGAAATCACTCTAAACCACTACTCTGCAAAGCTGTTCTCTTTTTGCCCCCCCCTTAGTCTTGTTTGTTTAGGGTTTCTTGTGCAGAGATAGCAGAAAGAAAGAAAAGCATGTGAACCTCCTTGAAACCTAGGCAACAAAATCACTGGGCCTTTTGTTTACTGACAGAGAAAATCTTTCACTTTTAACACCTGATAGATCTTACATTTTAAAAAGTTCAACACAGGATACACACTTACCTCTATTACCTATAATAGAAGACTAAGACAACAAATTAGAGTACTATCACATCAGTAAAGCAACAGCAATGTATTTCACAGAGGATCTCTGGCTAGAAGAGAAAGGAAGAATAAAAAACAAACAAAAATAAGATGTGTAGGGGAAGAAGCATATAGTCATACCTCCCACTTCACAGTGAAGAAGCTGGAGCATACATTCTGGCACTCTGTTGATCTGGCCCTAGCATCAGATTATCACAGCAGACTCCCCGGCAGCATTTGAGGGAAGAAGCATTGCTTTCACATATTTTCATTACAAAAAGGCATAAAAGCTGCCTAGCTGGCAACGGTATACCAGAGATTTTCTTCCTGCATTTAGAGTTCGAGATCTCTACAGAAGGGACCCAGAGATTCTTCTTTCCCTGCAGGTCACCACATGCGTCTGATGCAAAGAAAGCAGTCAGGATGCTGTTGCCCTCCATCAATCAGCAAATATGTCCTTTAATGTAGCTACATCTGTGGGGCTGCATAAGCATCTCCCTCCAGTCCAGGTCAGAATTAGATCTGTATCTATTTTATTGCCATGACACACAGGAATAGCTGGCAGAATAGCAACTGAAATATATTCCTTTTTCTGCCAACAGTATGACTGCACTGACAGATCCAATGCAACTATAAGCCAGTTAGTCTCATCTTGGTACCAGCAAGATCATGGAGCAGATTCTCCTGAAAACCATGCTAAGGCACATAGAAAATAAGGACATCATTTGTGACAGCCAACACGGCTTCACTACAGGCAAATTGTGCCTGACAAATTTGGTGGCCTTGTATGACAAGGTTACATCACTGGTGGATAAGGGAAAAGCAACTGACATAATCTATCTGGCCTTCTGCAGAGCATTTGACACTGTCCTGCATGGCATCCTTGTCTCTAAATCGGAGAGGCATAGATTTGACAGATGGTCCACTGGGTGGATAAGGAATTGGCTGGATTGTCATACTCAAAGAGCTGCTGTCAATGGCTTGATGTCCAAGTGGAGATCTGTGAAAAGTGGTGTTCCTCAGGGGTCAGTACTGGGACCAGGGCTGTTAAACATCTTTGTTGGCACCAAGGACCGTGGGATTGAGTGCACCCTCAGCAAGTTTGCCGACGACACTAAGCTGCATGGTGCAGTCAACACGCTGGAGGAAAGGTATACCATCCAGAGGGACCTGGACAGCCTTGACAGTGGCCCAGTGGCTCAACAAGACAAAGTGCAAGGTCCTGCACCCGGGACAAGCAATCCCAAGCACAGAAAGAGGCTGAGCAGAGACTGGATTGAGAGCAGCCCTGAGGAAAAGAATTTTGTTTGTTAGTTGATGAGAAGCTCAACATCACTCAGCAGCACACACTTGTGGCCCAGAAAGCCAACCATATGCTGGGTTGCATCAAAAGGAGCATGACCAGCAGGTCACAGAAGGGGATTCTACCCCTTTATTCTGCTCTCGTGAGACCCCACACAGAGTACTGTGTTGTCATGGGTGCAGCAGTAGCAGTCATTTTTGTCCTTCTTCATAGCTGGTGCAGCTCTGTGGTTTTGATTTTGGGCCTGGAAACAGTCCTGATAACACCAGAGTTTTCAGTTACTGCTTGGTAATGTTTTGGTCTAAACAAGGACTTTCTGAGTCTCATGCTCTGCCAGGGAGGAAGCAGAGACAGGACACCTAACCCAAAATTAGCCAAAGAGGTATTCCATACCACAGCACGTCATGCCCAGGATGTAAAAAGCAGAGGGTGGAGACCCAGAAGGGTGAGAGGTGCACTGCTTGGCCGGGTTGGGTATCGGTGGTGAGCAATTGTATTTTCTTTCCTTGTATTTCTCTTGTCGTTACTATTATTGGCGGTAGCAATAGTGATTTGTGTTATATCTTAGTTACTGAACTGTTCTTATCTCAACCTGTAGGAGTTTATTTTTTTGATTCTCCTCCCCATCCCCCTGGGACTGGGGAAGAAACAGGAGGGAGTGAGTGAAAGAACTGCATGAGGGCCTTAAACCAAGACGTGTCCAGCTCTGGGGCCCCCAAATCAAGAGGGACAAGAGGTATATAGACCTGCTTCAGCAAGTGATGAGAGGGCCAGGAAGATGCTTAGAGGGCTAAAGCACTTCTCCTTATGAAGACTCCTCTGAGAGTGTTAGGCTTGTTCAGCCTGGAGAAGACAATGCTCCAGGGAGAGCTTACAGCAGCCTTCCAATACCTAAAGGTGGTCTACAAGAAAGCTGGAGAGAGACTTTTTACAAGGACATGTAGTGATGGACCAAGGAGGAATGGTTTTAAGCTGAAAAAAGGTAGATTTAGATTAGATATGAGAAAAGTTCTTTACTGTGCAGGTGGTGAGACACTGGAACAGGTTTCCCAGTGAACCTGTGGCTGCCTCATCCCTGGCAGTGTTCTAGGCCAGGTTGGATGGGGCTTTGAGCAACCTTGTCTACTAGAAGGTATCCCTGTCTGCGCAGGGGGGCAGGAACAGGGGGGTCAGAAATAGATGATCTTTAGCCTCTCTTCCACCCCAAACCACTCTATGATTCTATGATACCAAGTTTAAGCATACTCACACAACTGAAACTAATCTATTTAAAGTATCCAAGGAAGGAAAATTAAATGTTACAGGAACTGTGAAGACAATCATGACTTTCCCTTTGACAAACCAAAACCAAACAAAACGAATTAAAAAAAAAAAAAAAAAAAAAAAAAAAAAACCCCAAAAAACCAACAGGAGAAGCTCCAAGGAAAACTAAAACCAAACACCACACTTTTTAGTAGAAGCTACGAGATCAAATTGTATTAAGAACAGCAGACTAAAACAAAGACATCAGCAACTTGACAAAAAATAAGATGCCGGGTTATCTTTACACTTCCAGAATACTGAAAAACATACAAATTCTTAAAAGTCTGATACTGTACATGGAAAAAGACACAACACTCATAAGCCTTTTTATGCTTACAGTGTTCTAATAATCAGGGGTATCTGAAGGTTACATTTTATTTATTTTTAAGGTATTCTCAGTCATTATCAAAGTTAATCTGTTAAAAGCATGCTCAGTTATTAGCCACTAGGAGAAAGCCATTAAGACTTCAAAAAAGTAATCCTTTTTTATCTTTTGATACTACACAATAAGGATATCTTGCATTTATTAAAGGAAATGGACTGCTCATTTTGTATTCCTAACCTTTATATTCATAAGGAAAAAAATAATTTCTCACTAATGTTCTTCTTTGCAGCCTTCCTATACTAAAAGGCAACACTTTTCAGAAGCTGCTGTCAATAAACAGTTAAAATAAATGGTGATAATTGCTTATAAGATTATATTAACTTATGATCAATCAAGTGTGCATTTTTTGTCCATCCCTCATTTAATTTAAGGAACTGCATAAAGAAAAATATTTTTAAGTTTTCCTATTTCACCATGATCAAAACAAGGACATCTATACAGAGGTTAGCATACCCAGTATGCTAATAAAATACTTCATAAGTAGATTTTAATAATGACTAGGACATACAGGCCAAAGAAACTGTTACCAAATAGTTTTTGGGAAAAAAGCTTCCTTTAACAAAAGCTACAGAAATATTGACTGCTCCCCACCTCCACATCAGACTATATTATCGGACTACACTAACGCCAAGACAAGCAAAGAGGAAAATAAATAAAGAGATACAAATTAGGCATTGCATTCAGGCAGAATGTAGTCTTAAAGAAGCAGTCAAGTCCTCCTCCTTCACTTCCTATTCTCACTGCCTCCACCATGGTGTATTCCAAGTTACTTTGTAGGCTGTGTGAGTGCCAAGAAGGTTTTATTTGCATTGGCCAAGTACTGACCACAGCCCTAAGCACTACTGAAAAGACAAACACCACTTTGCAAATAAAATTGGACCTCTTTATCTCCCAAGGGTGGTGATTTCACTTTCTCCAAAATTGTGAAATATATGGGGCTTACTCCATGGTGCAAGATACTTGGTAAGATTATATTACATTCAAGGCAACAATTTTTTTTTTTCTTCTTTAATACAGGAAATTATCTACTTTGTGGGTATGAAGATAAGTATGCGCTCCAAAGAAAAACACGTATTTAAGTATTTTTAACATCTATCTTTCAGTTTTCAATTCCATTTTACTTCTTGACATAGTGCACAACAAAGAACATGGAAGTAAAAGTGATAAAGGACAGTTAACAAAAATCGGCATTAATGATCTCCACATCCATTCACAGTATTGCAGATATATAACTTGAAAGAGGCATTCAACTATTATTCTTTGCTACATCTCTACTGTTATCATTCCAAGGTAGGCTTCATACAGTATATTTCATACATTCTATCCTCTCCCTAACGGAATGCTTTGGAGCTTTTTACAATCATTCTCAACAGCCAAGTCCACAGATGTATTTTTCTTGGAAATACACTAAGTTGTTTGTTCCAAGAACAGTAACAGAGGCCCTACAAGGAGAAAAAAAAAAAAAAAAGTTGGATGTACTTATTTTACAAAACAACCAAAGCCTCAAAATTTTGCATGAAAATTGTATGTGATGTTTGCCCTAGGCAATCTTCACTGTCTTAAGACCTGGAAAGTGTATGCCTGCACAAGGGTAATAAAAGCTCATTGATTCCATGCAAGAAATATGTCCGTGCTGTACGGATGTTCTACAAAGTATTTAACATCAGGACAAGCTTAAAACCAAAATTCTTTTAAATTTAGCATGGTAGCTATGCAGTAAAGAAAGCAGTTTTCTTTGTGTTTATTTCTAATCTCAGACAAAACCATAAGACTTGATTTTTAATATTTTTTCCCCTGAAGTCCTCTTCCTGAAGACTCATAAGAAAATAGAGTAGAAAAGCACTTAAAGAAACTTTTTATTTTAATCACTGGTTCAGTTCTTTACTCGCATCACAAATACTTCAATAGAAATTTACTTTTGCACTTTGGAGTATAGTGTACCTTTAACATCTGTTTCCTTCCCATCTCTCTTCCTTCTCTCCATGGAATGAAACTAAAAGATAACTAGTACACCACAAGCACTTTCTCAATGGATGATCACATGAAAACAAATACTGCCAAAAAAAGAAAGTATTGAGAATTTAGCAAAACACAAATCAGGGAAAGACATTTGCAAAAAGAACAAGAATACCCATAGCTTTAATGATTAATATTACATACTGCAAAAATTTTAAACAAGTCTGTAATTAGTACCTAGTAAATGGCTTCCTTGGGGAGAAGCTCTTCCACATTTGCTTGCAGTGTGTTCTCACTTCTTTCTCATATTCAGTCAACAAAGAATATAGCTAGTAGTATGGCAAGACTCAACTCTACTTCTTAATACTATCTCTTATTTACTAAATATAATCAAAGAGTTACTAGAAATGTTTAGAATTAACACATACAGTGTGTATGCTGCTTTACCTTCTTTATGCAAGGACTTATTTGGGCAAGTATGTTAGAACTCCTTAAATAAATCCCAATCAGAAACCTTCATTGCTATGTAAAAATATTTTCAGGTGTCAGAATATTTTTTATACATTGGTTTAAGAATGACTGGTGATACAGCATTAACATGTTTTGCAGAATACCACAATGAAAATATGGTTAACTTCAGAACACTCAAGAGTCCACTGGAAAATACTTTCATTAGTATCTTAATATAAATTTGTTCAAAGCTATTAAATGAATGCAAATGTGTGTTTCACTAGACAGACATGGAATTCAAGTAGTTCTATGGGAATAAATCAGTACAGATTTTCCTTTGTAAATTCCACAACTTTTTTTTTTTTAAATAAGGAAGTGGTACTGTAACCCTATCCACATGAAGGGACTGAGTCATCCCTTTCATTGGCACAAGTTTGGAGGTTTGGTTTTTGTTGGTTGGTTGTTTAATTTTTTTAGAGAACTACCCACAGTTACTACAGAAGTTACTCATTTTATGTCTCAAACAAAGATTTAACTGGAAACTTAGTTATGCTCAGCTGCCTAAAAAGTGACTTGACTATGCTACTGCAATAGAGAAATAGCCTTCTGGTTTACCAAAAATATTTAAAATCATTTGAACATAGTACTAATAACTCTAATGCCATGGAAATATGATTTAAAGAGCAGAGGGTGTGAATTGTTTCAGCCATTAAAAAGGGAACTGATGATGATCTTTTAATCATCTCCTTATGCTTTTCTCCATATTTAGTTCTATTGATACCCACAGACTTTAATACATAGCACCTAATATCTTAAGGTAAATTTGTGCCGCAATTTCTATTTTGTTTATTTTGTCTTAGCTCTTCCTGGACTTTATTTCTTGTCTATTTCCACTGAAAATATGGTAAATAGTTACGCAGTCCTTACAGCCTTCATGGTTCCTCTGTGCTCTGCCTTTGCAGGATATTTGCTGTTCAGGTTATTTTCCCCACGGAATACTGCTGGTTCTCAATCAAGCATGCAAGAGCGAGCACATGTGCACGCTGAGGTCATCCCATTTTGGGATACAGGACACATGCCTGAGAAACCAGACATTACTTGCTCTCCTGCACATGTTTTTCCCTCTATTTTATCTTATTAGGATTGCTTTACTTTTGAACCAAAAATTTCTGGCTCCAAACATTGCCAGAAATTCAGAAGCACCTTTTTCTCTTTAGCTCTGGATGAACGTGCCATGTACTACTATAAATTAGAGGGAGGGAGAGATAGAACAGGAACATCTTCCCAAGATGTCCAGGTAGAACAGGTGAACAGCTGGAGGGCCATCTCATACAAGCACACAGGTGTGAAGAATGAGCACATTCTCATGGTATTGCAAGTACAAAAAAACAAACATCACAATGGATTAAACAGTTGTTTCAGTAAAACTCCAACCATGCTAGCTAATACATTCATAGAAGTCAAGATATGAAGTTAGAAGCTGCTCTAGAATATACTAGTACCTGCCAATCTGTGATCTGCAAGCAGAGAGGTAGTTGAAGTTTAAAATAATACTGAATTATCATAACAAAGCAATTATCCTTTATAATTTGCATTTAACTCTAAGTAGTAAGAAAAACTCTATGAACAGTGGGGCTCGAAAGCCTGACACTTCCACTTTCTCCTCAAAGTGCTTATCAGATGCTTTTTGCGAGTTTGGTTCAGAGAGAAAGAAAACACATTTTATTTTCAAATCCTCCACAACTCCTCATATCTGACAAGACGATAAAATTCCAGTGTATACATGGTATTCAGAATTAATAATGAGATTGAAGCAGCTTCTGCCCAAGTTTTACTGGCTGAAACGGAGAAGCTAGCAGGATAATGAAATATAAAGATCTCAATACATGAGGACAGAAGTATGGGATGTGAATTTATATTGTTGCACCTTTACATTATATTAGCAGCTCATGCATACATGCTTCCATTGCAGCACATCTCACATAACTTACTTTGTGTGAAATGCCTTCTGCTCCTTGTATATGCCACACGGTAGGAGTTACTATGGAAAGTTAATATATACAAAGCTAATATACAGATTACCCTGCCGTAAGATGCTTGCAAGTCCAGAACTTCACCCAGTTGACTTATTTTCAACCTTAGTGTTGAAGACTCAAATGACAGGCAAATAAGCAGTTTGAGCTCTCATTATATAAATGCGGAACTGAAGAAGCTGCAGTTCCACATCAGCCAAAGCCAGTCTCACTGCTTTCAAGATCCCAACCCTCTTGCCCTGCTCCAGCCACAAAGTCCCAACTACTCCCTTTGTCTTGGCTGCAGGACTCATGTGGCTCTGCAGCTGAGCTACTTCAGCATGTTCAGCTAGTGACAAACTCTTGCACACTTCTCCACCCCCACAAACAAATGGTTCTCAGAAGAAACACACAGTAACCTAGCACCAAAGCAGAAGGAGTGGGGCTGTGTAACCAGGGCTGGGAGAAAAGGGAAGAAGGGAAGAACAGAGCAGGACCAGAACCACCAGCAGCCAGTTCTACTTAGGCTGCTACGAGAACATAGGGCCAACTACACTAAATCCATCTAAGCTGAACAGAACTTCTTTGATTTAGACAGGCCTACAGTAGTCATAAAAATATTAGTATAATATTATTCAAATATAAAGTAGTTCTTAATATTGACACATTTCAGGTTAAAACTATACACTTCTTTTAAAAGTTTCAGTAGTTATTTTCATTCTTTTTTTCACTTGCCTCAACTCTTTTTTTATAGCACCACAGTCCAATGACCAAATCTTCAGTCTCTTACCTCCCAGTACACTAATGAAGTCTTTCTTCAAAATCTACCTTAGATCAGAGACCCCCAAATGTGAACAAATATCTTGAAAGAAATGAAGAATTCCTCTGGAAATAACTATACAAATAAAACAATACACAGACATTTTTGAATATATATATTTTTTAAGGCCTTGGCACTGTTCTCTAAAAAACGCCACTGATAAAAACTGTAAGACATAATGCTTTTCTTGGTTTTGGAATGAAACTGAACCAAGACTCGCGAAATCTGGGAAATCAAGAACCTTAACCTGCTAAATCTAGTCTTCTCCCTTAGTGCTTTTTAAGTAATTTTATGAATCCCACATAAAATAACAGTATGTTTAGGGTTTTTTTAGGATTTTGGTTTGGATTTTTTTGTTTTGGTTTGTTTTGTTTTTTTTTACTAAATCACAGTTTTCCATTTGCCTCAACTGGGCAACGAATGACTCAGGACTTCCTGGGTCATTGCCACGTTTCACATTTTTTTTTTTTTTTTTTTTTTTTACTGCCACCTTACAAAGGTCTTCACTATGTGCCCAGACAACATGAAAAGAAAAATCAATTCACCTTGTCAGTCGCTTAAGTAAATACTCTGCCGTATTTGCTGGACCAACTGTAAATGGTTATTGTGTAGGGTGCGTAAACCAGGTAAACAGAATTAGAGACCATGAAAGCAATGTCAGAAGCCCTAGCAGAAAAGAAAAAAAAAAGTCCCTTCTTGCTTCTTGACAAAGTAGAGCTCAAGGCACAATGAACAAAAACTTCAACATTTCCACTATGTGTGGTATTGAAATGTGATTCAGACATCAGGAACCAACGTTGCTGGATAATTTAGTTCTTAGTTCTGCTACAAAGCATTGATCACCCCAAAGCAAGTAAACCAGGCAGTATTTTGAAATAAACCACTTGCAAGGATAATCCTGGAAGACATCAATACAAACCAGATTCCAGAGTATCAGTTTGCCCCAAAGGGGGAAGTTGACTGTTGCTATTTGCAGTTTCAGCAACCCAACGCCTGAACACATATAACTTTGACAGTTGAAGATGCCAATACAGTATGCTAAAGAAAATGCAATGATGCCCCAACCCCTCCCCCAAAAAGGACGACAGTGTGTTAAAAAAAACGCATGCAGCATGCAAGACAATTAAGTGATTTAGAAGTTACAAATACTGAATATTTATTTATTCCAGAAAAAAAAAACAAAAACCAAAAAACAACACTATTGAATAATGCCAAGCAATACATCCTATATTAAGCTGAAGAATATTGTGCAATATAGAATCATAGAATCACAGAATAATTAGGGTTGGAAAGGACCTTAAGATCATCTAGTTCTGGGCTTTGCACTGTTGTATAAAAACAGATCTTGCCACACATAGAAATCATCTGCAGTACCTTAAGATCCACTGACTTCACCAAGAATTGGGACAGACAATTTACCTATGCTCAAGGAAATAAAAAATAAAATTCTGAATTGAAAAAAAAGCTAACAAAAGAAACAGAGCACAAAGATTCAGCACAGAAATTCCATGCACAGAAAATGGCAAACTACGATTAATGGAAACAACAATACATTTTCTGCAATCTCCACTTTGTTTCTGGCCACCTTGTTTCAGATACTGTTAATGCCAAACTTAAAGAAAGAAAAAGTTTGTGACATCACTGGATTTCAAAATGCTTAATTTAATCTATAGCCAAGCTTAAGTTTCGCCTGACACTTTTTTGTGTGAATATATTTTCCCATTGCTCATTCCTTTTTTTTGTGCAGGTGTTGTTTTTCTGATTTTTGTTTGTTTGGTTTTAACTGGTTGGTTGGGCTTGTTTTTTTTTTTTTTTGCTGGTTTTTGGGTTGGTTGGTTCTTCCTTGAAATACACCTACTGACTGTACTCCGCTACTCCTTTTCACTAATTCCAGCCCTCTGCCAGCAACATCCTTCTTAGTGCTCTCCAACTAGGAAGAAAACTGAAGAGAACAAAGTTATGTTGTACTTTCTACAGAAAAAAAAAAAAAAGTTTAAAAAAATTGCCATGATCATTAAATGCCTCTCTGCAGCTTCCCATAAAACACGTAGACACAATTCTCTAAATGAGAAATCTGTTTTCAAGAGATTCAAACTAGCCATTCAAGTGGCATTTCAGATCTTATGAATTTGCACCTCTTTTTGATATGCAGCTAAGATACATCTGTAGGACTGATATTGGGCATGCAATCGCACCTCTCAAAAGAGCACTCAGCAAGAAAATGTTACATATAGGACTCCTTGTAATATATAAGGAATGCAACTGGTCTAAAAAGAGATCGCAAGATGTATTCAGAAGCTGATGAATTAAGATTCGATTAATTAAAAAAAACAGTATAGAATTTGTGATCCAAATGACAGTAGTTTTACTAAAAACATTTATTTTAACAAACAGGCATCAATTACTACACATCCACAACTAATTTCACTAAGGTTGCTGAAGATTCAAGTTAGTGTAGACTTCACCAAAATAAAGGCACTACCTAATTACTCCAATATGGCCCAATGAAATAATTAGCATGATGTTTAAAGGGCTATTTGAGTGTGATGAATGAGCAGTATTTAGAAGAAAAACAGTTTTTGAACAAGACCTTACATATTTTTCAGAAAGACAAGTAACAGCAAAACAAATGTAAAATAACCACAAAGGGCAGTACCATCTGTAATGTGAAAACACTGTAATATTTACATAATTTATCTATCAACCAATTGTGATCATTCTTCCAAACTCTCTGCTAATCCAAAAGCTAGGGAAAAAGAAGTTTTGGGTTCTCAGGGGTACTTCAATGGCTTACTGAATAATTTCTGCTGACAATTTGAAACAGCTTTGCAATGACCAGTTTCACAGACAACTTAGAACTAAAATTCAAGTTGTGTTCTTGACTCATAAATCATAAGAACAGTTCTTACAGGAAGGGTTTGACCCTTGTGTTACATAAGTATCCCCTTTGGAAACCAAGTACAATCAAAAAACCCCATGATCACTTAAAGAAAGAGGAGAGGGATGGCAACTACATAATCTTAATTAACTTCACAGAGCTGGGGGATCTTTTTTTGTAATAACAAAAATCTGTAGGAAATAAAGACTTGAGTTATCAGATGAAGCTGTGTCCTGGGTTCAGCAGTAGCAGTCATTTTTTCTCCTTCTTAGTAGCTGGTGCAGCACTGTGTTTTTGAATTTTGGCCTGGGAACTACATTGATAACACTGATGTTTTTATTTACTGCTCAAATGTTTAGTCTGACCAAGAACTTTCTGAGTCTCATGCTCTGCCAGGGAGGAGGGGAAGCTGAGAGGAAGCAGAGACAGGACACCTGATCCAAACTCACCAAAGAGGTATTCCGTACCACAGCACGTCACGCCCAGTATATAAACTGGGGGCAGTTTCCCGGAAGGGTTAGATCACTGCTCAGGTCGGGGTGGTTATCTGTCAGCAGGGGGTGATGATCAGTTGTATTCTCTTCCCTTGTTATTTCCCTTATTATTATTATTGATGGTAGCAGCAGTGGTTTATGTTATACTTTAGTTACTGGACTGTTCTTATCTCAACCTGTGGGAGTTATATTATTTCGATTCTCCTCTCCACTCCTCCAGAAACGGGGAGAGGAAAGCGGGGAAGTGAGTGAGCAAGCTACATGGCTGACTCAGGTTAAACCATGACAAGCTGGCATACAGATGAACATGTATAAGAAACGCAGTTCCGAAAAATATAAAATGCCATATTTATTGAACTGCCTTTTCAAGATACAGCTGAAGAAACATAGATGAAGTGGAAGAAATATTCCTTAATAGAAACTACACCTGTCTCAAAAGTTCCGGGCAGAAAATAGATGAGAGACTAGCAATACCTTAGCATAAAATACATACATGCTTGCATGTTTTCTATATCTCCTTTGGCATTAGGTTATAGCTATTCTTGGACAAAAGTTGATGGGTTTGACTCAGACCAAAGGTCGATCTATGTGACCATTCTTACATCCTTAAGAAAATTCCAGATGAGAAGAAAAGCTAATTAGAAATGCAATTTTACCCATTAGGTGTCTCCTAATCAGGAAACTGCATTATAAAATTAAGTAGAATGATTTCCTGACATGCTGATATAGTTCCATGAGACTAAATAACCAGTTAAGTCCTGGCGGGCAGGAGAAAAAGTGAGATTAATGAAGCAATAAAAAAGTAGGTTCACGAGAAAAAAGAAAACATATCATAACACTCCAACTTCCTGCAATTTTCTTCCTAATCTTGAAATGCAGACTATAGTGACAAGAAAAATAAGAGATAATTGAAAAAGTGTTGGTTTTGAAGACAAAACATGTATTTAGAGGCCAAATATCTGCAATTCAGTAGGAAGATCAACAAAATTATTTCAGCATGTAATTCTGAGGAAAAAGTCACAAGCACATCCGATGTAATGAATTCAGTGTATTACCACATTCAGAAAGTAATGGTCAGCTAATGGATTGATAAAAAGCTCTTCATGCAATACTGCAGCTGAAGACTATTACAAAATACCCTGTGCACCTTGGAAATGCCAGGGAGTGGCATCACTTCTGTGATTATCACTCTGCTCAATAATTGCAGCTCTTCCTGGAAAAAAAGAAAATGAGCAGAACCAGAACCTCATTTGGAATGGGGCACAAAATGAGATGAGATCTGAAAAGCCCATCACAAAGACTTTAAAAAATTCAGCTATTTGTCAAGGAAAATACTCTTTTAGTTTCATGGAAAAAATCAGAATATAAGATATGTTTGCTCACAAGAATGTAAACACACAAACAGAGGAACATATTACAAAATCACCAATCTGCAATAAGCACAGCAGAACAAAACAAAGAAGCTTGACTTTAAGAGGGCTGCAGCTGTTGGAGAACTTGGTGGATGAAGTGCTCTATAGACAGATAGGAACAGCCTCATGCTCGCAAGACCTTGTTCTCATGGGGGACTTCAATCACCCTAATATCTGTTGGAGGAATGGCACGGCCCAGAACAAGCAATCCAGAAAGTCTGTTGATTGCCTGGAAGACAACCTCCTTCTGCAAGTAACAGAAGAGCCAACAAGGAGAACTGCCATGCTTGACCTCAT
>JASSUY010035046.1:0-10596 GCA_032466535.1 Forpus xanthops | reverse complement strand
TAAACCATGTCACCCAAGGCTCTGTCCAACCTGGCCTTGAACACCACCAGGGATGGAGCATTCACAACTTCCCTGGGAAACCCATTCCAGTGCCTCACCACACTTACAGTAAAGACTTTCTTCCTCGTATCCAATCTAAACTTCCCCTGTTTAAGTTTGAACCTGCTACTCTTTGTCTTATCACTACAGTCCCTAATGAAGTGTCCTTCTTCAGCATTCTTATAGCCCCCCTTCAGATACTGGAATGCTGCTATGAGGTCGCCACGCAGCCTTCTCTTCTCCAGGCTGAACAGCCCCAACTTTCTCATTCTATCTTCATACTCCAGTCCCCTCATCATCCTCGTGGCCCTCCTCTGGACTTGTTCCAACAGTTCCATGTCCTTTTTAGGTTGAGGACACCAGAACTGTACACAATACTTCAAGCGATGTCTCACGAGAGCAACACTTAACCCTATTTCCTCTAAAAGTTGATCTAACAATATACTTTGGCTTTTTTAGAGATGTCTTCAGATCCCATAGTTATGGCACTGTGCAGGAACTTGGATCAAAAAAAGATAAGGAAGTAAAGTAACTGCTGCCTTCAGTATACAGAAGGAAAAAGAAAACCAAGATAAACTTTTAAATTAAAGAGCTATGTGTAAGCAACTAAACAAAACCAAAGCGCTACAAACTAAAAGGCAGTAAGCCCAGCAAGATCTTTACAAGAGCAAGCAGTGAACCCCGAGCAGTTCCTGACATACTTGGGAACTATGGGAACAAATAGTGCACATAGACAAAATACAAAATAGAACCTGAGTAAACTGATGAGGTTCAGCCGAGTATTCAGCCTAGGCACATCCTAACCTTTTACCTAACCCTAACCCTAATATTTACCACACACTGTTCTCAAATATATACAAATTATTCCAATAACTCACATATGGTTTTAAGCAATGGTAACATAACACCACCATTATACTATCATTATACTAGAAATAATTTAGAGGTAAATGCTTCCTTCTACCTACAACTTTCCCAATGTCAGTATATTCAGTGATGTAACTGCAAATGATGATAGATTTGAGCATTGGTCCTTGGCCTTCAACAGTCTCACACATTTGGCATGTGCAGGAAAGGTTACAGAAAGTAACAAGGCAAAAAAGCCTTAGCAGTCCCAGAAAACATTTTACTACTGGATGGAAGCATCTGGTGGGCCAGTAGTGAGTGGGCTCCTCTATGAGCAGTTCTCTCCTGCTTAGGAATGGGCTCAGCCACTTGTGCCACACAGTCCTTACATCTTTTACTGTGTTATGGGACAGTGGACAAAATTAGATGAGAGCAGAGCTGAGGAAAATAATACAGGTTTATGGTTTCTGAGCTTATGGAAGTGAGCTCCTGAGTAGAGCTAACAAATCCTCTTTTCTATAGATTCCTGTCTCAGAAGATCGCAAGCTCTAATTATTCCTGCAATTAAAGCAGTCACCTCCACATAAGAGTTCTCTGGTGTCTCATCACCTGAGCATTCATGCTAGTTTTTCCAGACAACACACCAAGACTTTATTCAGTTGCCTGCCTTTGATAAAGTTGACTTGGTGCATACTGGCTAATTTGAACCTCACTGAAGAGAGTAAAAGTCTTACAGGTAATGTGGTGAACAGGGCTGAAGAGAACAGAAAAACACAGTATAGATCAGCCTCCTTTCTTTATGAAAAGAGGCTAAGGAATGTAAACAGGCTTTGGGTTTTGGTTTGGGTTCCCTAAGTTGTTTCCCAGCTGTAAAATGTCACAAGTAGGGAAACACAGTTAAGAATAAACGTTTAGTGGAAATTGCTGACTCTGAAGTCAAAGTTGATCTGGGTCACCAAATGGAACAGCTCTTTCCAGTCACAGAACCTCCACATAAACACCAATTTGTTTATCCCCATTATACACACAGGAAACTCAGAGCCCTAACAATATCCAGGCTCTCGGGACAGATGCGGGCTAAAACACTGGTCACCCTGCTGCTGGTCAAATAAGTCACACTTAAAATTACAATAACAACATCTGTACATGTGTAAAGCTTAAAAATCAATCTCCCTTTACCCCCAAACAAAACCAAACCAAACCCCCTTCTACACTGGGAAAATAACCCAAACAAACGACAAACCACTCCGTCCCCCAAAACCTTCTCTAAAAGTCCCTCTTTCTACTATCCATGTGATTCAATGGCTTATTCTACTAGAGAGGATGTCTTTGTATGTTTTACTCATTTTACATAACATGTAAAACAGACCAAGGAACACGACTTGGAACTCCTCCTTTCTCCAGCTACCTCAAGAGGTTATTGCTTCCACTTGCCTCTCTTACAACTTATTTGTTGTTGCTGTAGCATTTTGCCATCAAGTGGGATGAAGCGCCATTTGCCTGAGAATACTCTAAAACCAACCAGCTTTCTTACATCCTGGGCAAGTACTTTTAAAAGGCTCTCTTACATACTGTTTTATACCACTGCTTCCATTTCTAAATGGCCTAAAGATGAGAGATTTCATTAGCAATACTCAGAGCAGGAACTTCCAACTCCTCAGGAACTTTCTCAATCTCGTATGGAAGGCAACACCCTGGCTATGTGACTTTAGGCAGCAAAGGAATTTTGAAGTAAACAAAGGAGATGACAAAGTTGGCTCTTCCACAGAACAGGCAGTATATCCAGCACTTCAGCACATTGGCTCTACCCAGACTGCTCTTTCCTAAACTTTTAATTACGAGTTCACACAGTTTGATAGCAGTTTAGCATTGGTTGAGGCAAAGAATATTCATCATATCAGTGATGCAATTAAAATAGGCCAGAACTCTATGATCGAAGAAAATACTGGACAGAGCTATCTCTCTGAATAGGCACCTGTCTTTATTTTCAGATACCTCAGCTGATGGTGGAAGTATGTGTGGAAATGTAAACGTTACACATAGGCAAAGCACAAAGCTTAACATACTGCGTTTTCCACCAGTAACTCTCAAAAGATTTTAAACTCCAGATAGATGAATATTGAAATAATGAACTGAATTCTCCAGATACACTAAATGTAGAAGCTGCACAAGCAGTTACAACAAGAATTCCCATATGCTGAGACTGTGTCACCCTTTCCTAAAGTTTCCACTTGCTTGATAATGCCACTATTTCTGCGCCAGTGCTCCAAAATAAAGTTTTTTAAATGATTATATGTATGAACCAATCCTTGATTTTCCCAATAGTTCAACAAAGATTGTAACAGAAAACTGTCCTACCTTGGTGTCTCCAGTTTCTTTGTCCTTGTACTGAACACCCACGACACAGCCATCTTCCTCAAGCAATTCTACCACAGTCCCCTCAATGAATTTTGCACTGAAACAACACAGAGGGTTTAAAACAGAATGAGAGATAAATGCTGCCAGCATTTCAGGGCTCTAGATGAAGAAGGAAAACCAGATTTTCACTAATTCTGTCTCGGATAAAACAAACCATTTGTTTCAATTTTACAAGGAAGTGTTCTTAACCACTTTCAGAAGCCACATTAAACATCAAGAAGTGCTTGTCATTAATTTCAGCTCCACACTACCATTTGATTTGGTACTTGAGAATAGCCTAAAACTGTTGTGCTTATCTTAAACACCAAACCACTTAGCATAGTCCCCGGTTGTGCTTCGGGTACTCCATGGCCATGTAAGAGCTGCAGAAAGAAGTCTGACACGTAGTAAAGGTCAGAAATCAGGCAGCTGACAAAGACATCCCTGCTCAAGATGGGAAATGCTGACAGTGCAGGTGAGACCTGACTGCAAGCAGAATTCAGGAGCAACATCTGAAGCAGCAATTCTACACTGACGTGTACACTAGACAATGGTACCTAACTTCCAGAGTAGTCCAAAATAACCTAACCTGTTTAGGACAGGGTCAGCTAGCTTTTCACCTCAGAACCCTGGATACTCCTGTATTTTTCCCCCCTTTTTTTTGCTACTTATGCTTTTCAAGTTCCGCTAATGCTTATGTTCACAGTTTGAACTGAGTATCCCTTATCTCCACCTAACAAACAGAGCTATTTGGAGTAAACAAATTAAATTTCTGCACACTTTATCCCTTGTTGGGTCCGAGCTGTTAGACCTGATCCCAGAAGTTCAGACTTAGCAGCTCAACACAGACACTCTCTCCGTCACATATTTACACATCCAGATGAAATTCCGCAACTTGGAGAAATTAGCTAAAGGTCTACATGAGAATTCAACAGCTTGATATTTTGGGCTCTTGGAGAGAACGTGAGCAATTGAATTCAAGTATTTTCTACGTGTCAGCCAGCACAGAAAATCCTGAGCTTAATTTGCCAGGCAACAGGCAGGTTGGCTGGATCAAAACATGAATGGTTACGTATTAGCACACTGATCAAAACGTCACCAGCAAGGGAAGGCAGCAGTATGTCACATTAATAGCACGTGAATCAGAGTTCAGCAGATCCCATAGGCTTTAAATTCCTTTTATAGTTGTCAATTCAGATATCCAAGTGAGTACTCACTTCTTTTTCTGGTTCTCACCCACTATAAAAATGATTAACTGATGAGGCTCTTCCTCCTTCCTCTCCAAAATTCGTTTTACTCATCCGAAATAAATTTATATTGCCTACTACTTATAAAGAAGATATATTGATTAGTAATAATAAATAATTATCCCCTATATTTTCATAAGCTTTGAGATGAAAACCAAAGCCTCGTGAAACTATTAAAGAGTTCTCTCCCACACCTTAACTGAGAAGTAGTTTGCTATCATTAAAATTAAAAGCATACACAAAGCAAACATTACAGATAGTATGCAAAAAGGGGACAGAATTGAATTCAAGTCACAAACATTAGCTTTTGTGAGTTTCTGCTTCAAAGACTGTACAGCCACAGGAGTTCTCCCTCCCTGCAGGCTGAGCAAAACAGTGCCCAAATTTCACTGAACTTGGAAGCCTCAACAAGAGGTTTTCATAGCTCCAGGACTCCCAACAAAAGGACATGGACCTGCTTGAGTCCAGAAGAGGCAATGAAGACGATCAGAACAGCTGAAGCATCTCTCCTATGGAGACAGGCTGAGAGAACTGAGGTTGATCAGCCTGAAGAAGAGAAGCCTCCCGGGAGACCTTGGAGCAGCCTTCCTGTACCTAAAGGGGCCTACAAGAAATCTGGAGAGAGGCTTTTTACAAGGCACGTAGTGACGGGACAACAAGAGTGGCTTTAAACTAAAGAAGATTTAGATTAGATACTACAAATAAGTTCTTCTCTATGAGGGTGCTGAGGCACTGGCACAGGATGCCCAGAGCAGCTGTGGCTGCCTCATCTCTGGCAGTGTCCAAGGCTAGGCTGGACAGGCCTTTGAGCAACCTGGTCTAGTGGTAGGTGTCCCTGACCATGGCAGGGGGTTGGAACCAGATAACTTTTCAGGCCCTTCCAACCCAAAGCATTCTATGAAACATGGTTGTGGCTGCTATCTTTTAGTATTACTTTAAATAATTCATATAACACAATAGATATGACTGGAGAAAGCAATTTCCTGTTCACAAGAGACATGTATGGTGAAAGGATGATACTGCCACCTTTCCCTTGTTACTGTCCTGGGTTCAGCAGCAGCAGTCATTTTTCTCCTTCTTAGTAGCTGGTGCAGTGCTGTGTTTTTGACAGCGCTGAAAACACCAATGTTTTTAGTTGCTGCTCAGTAATGCTTACTCTGACCAAGGACTTTCTGAATTTCATGCTCTGCCAGGGAGGAGGAGAAACTGGGAGGAAGCAGAGACAGGACACCTGACCCAAACTGACCAAAGAGGCATTCCATACCACAGCACGTCATGCCCACTATATAAACTGGGGGCAGTTACCCGGAAGGGTTAGGTCATTGCTCAGTCAGGCTGGGTATCAGTCAGCGGGTGGTGAGCAGCTGTATTCTCTTTCCTTGCTGTTTCCCTTATCATTATTGGTGGTTGCAGCAGTGGTTTGTGTTATACCTTAGTTACTGGACTGATCTTATCTCAACCCGTGGGAGTTACATTCTTTCTGTTCTCCTCCTCATCCCTCTAGGAGCAAGGGGGAAGAAGGAGTGGGGGGGAATGAGTGAGTGGCTGCATGACTGAGTTGCCAACTGGGCTTAAACCACGACAAATTGTTATTTAGGGAAATAAAGAGAACACAAACACATCACAGAAAACAGCACCTAGAATCTATTCTGTTTCAATAAAAGATTTCCTATCATCTCCTGTATAAAAGATGAATCAGTTAAAGAGGAAATACCAAACACTAACTTTTATTTCCTTAGGAAGAGAAGGGGTCTTCAAGATTCTCAAAACCAAAAGTTAATAACTAGAATGAGCTACTTTCATTTAGTGCTCCTGTCTAGTTAGTTAGCTTGACTCCCTGTTATCAGCAAAAGCAGAACAACATGGAAATGTCTAAGAAGTTCAATTTCTGGCATCATAGATAACACCAGTGGAAGAAGTGTATGCCCCTGCTCAATGCAGGAGGGTTGCACTGGACACCCTTCAAAGGTCCTTTCTAATCCAGACCGTTCCACAGTTGTAAGAATACCAGAGATTTGCCACTTGTTTCTTGACCAAGGAAGTTCTACACATGGCTTACTGAGGTCTCTACTCCTGATAAAGTACCAAACCTAAGAATCAGTAGAAGAGAATCAACCCTTTAGCCTTGAACTGTTCTCTCACATGGATGGGCCAGTATCTTGCCTAATACTTAAAACCTATACTCCTGTAGATTAACTTGTCCCAAAAGGTAACGCATGACGTATATGCAACTAATGAACATATCTACAGAAAACAGAACAAACAACTATAGCTGTTCCATTCTCTCAGTCTTGTTCACTGCAGCCCTCTGTGCTGGGACAGAGGGAAGTAGTTAAGGAACCTCATGAATGCTAGGAACAGTGGTTCTGAATGTCTAGATCCCAACTGAGCTCTTCAGAAGGCAACTCACTTGGGCTCAGCCATAGCTGCCCTTCGGAGACCCATGATGAACTGGCCATGATGAAAAGCTCTTCCACTGGCCACGCATCCATCCTCAGATGTTGGATAAGGAATTTCAACCTCCGACTTGCTCTCTATGTCATGAATTATGTAACCATTTACAGTTTGTGCATCAATACCTTCCACTGCGTCTGCAAAATATAAACCAATAGGTGAGTTAAAAGAAGTCTTTAAGAAAGCTTAATTATGTATTAAAAGTATTTATCTACAGTCCAATTTTCTTAATCAAAACACACACTGAAGATTAATATTTTCAAAATGGCACACTAGAAATACATTAGCAATTTTAATTCAAATTATTACGTGTAGATCATGTATTTGTTCATTTCCCCAGTAGGCATGCTTCCTCTAAAACTACTGCTTTACAGATATATTTAGAGTTCGAAATGCACTCACCTTCAAGACCCAGGTCTCTAAGTGCTTTAAAACCTCCAGGCTGCAACAATTCTCCAACTATCCTGTCAGGTTCTTTCAGATCCCTCTCTATAACAGTCACCTTTCTTCCATCTCTCGAGAGCACCGTGGCCAAGGAAGAACCCAGGACTCCTGATCCCACAATGATAATTTCTGGGTCATACTGGGGTGGTAACGTTGTATTTGGAGCTGCCTCTGTCAGACACACTTCTGAGAAGTTTATGTCTCTTTTACCCTTTAGAAAACAAAGCCAACAAAGTTACATGTACTACAACCTTGCCAAGAGGGCTGACTTTGGTCTAGTTTTACTTTGACCTGGGGGACTGAGATCACACTAGTAGTTCAAGAGCATCTTCCAGTTCAGTTTTGTCCAAAATGAAGTTGTATTCTACAATGCAACAAAACCACGACAAGCAAAGAAAAAACAACACCCTTCCTAACCCCCAGACAAAAATCAAGACACTTGCTTAAACTTGCTTTGCTGATCAGAGACACTAACTCTCAGAAAGACTGAAAGACAAGTTCCTATGAAAAGCAGTAAGCCAAAGCTGTCCCGTATTCTCGGTCTATAAAGTAATGTATACCAATGCCTTCATACCAGTGAACCACTACCATATAGAGCGTGCCTCAGGCCTTTGGAAGGAAACAGATTCCCTGGAAAATGTATTTCTCTTTAATTTTACTGTGAGTGAACATAACTACCAAAGTAACAGCTTATAATAATACTCGGCATGGAAAACTGTTAGCAAAAGCAGCTGCTATCTGGGAAATGGTATGATGAAGTACAGGGGAAATTACCATTCACCTACATTTTAAGCTAATAAGAACTGACACACATCAGATCAGGTATCAATTAACATATAAACTGCTACCTAAAGACCAACATTCTAGGAACGTTCTAGGAACTTCCCACAGCATCTAATAATACATTTCAGTGTGAAAAAAAAAAAAGTTGTAAGGCCAATTCCAGTGCAAACCAGCAAGTCATTTCGTCAGCTGTGGGAATAAAGAATAGAGTCCAATTGACTCTTTAACAAATGCCTCAGCACTGCAGCACTGACAGTGGTAAAACATGATTGCAGCAGTGAAACAAATGCCCAAAACAACAGAATAGTGACACAGTGTCATGTTTGTATCTACAAAACAACAAGGGAGTGAAAAACTGAATTCAGATAATACAAGAAACTGGGGTAAAGGCAGGCTTTACCAGAGAAACAACATAAAAATCCAGAACCTTTGACTTGCAGCCAAAAATAGTTTGTGCAAGGGGTTAGTGCTCAGCTGGAAATGCCTGAAGCGCACAGGGAAAGTGCTGAGCCACAGATGTACTGAACATGCATATCCAGCTGGTAGACCCCAATGGCAGGACTCCAGCTAAGCTCCACTGGCTTGCAAGTCTCATGCTGGGCTCCATGGAAAAGACCAACTACCTGAGCTCAGGTCACACAGCTATTGTACAAGCAATAGCTTAGATATAATTTCCAAATAACTCTACCTGTAGCTGTCTGGACAAAAGTGTTCATCTATAGATATTAGGAAGCTGATCAGAGTGCCACAGAATAGCTGATGTTGGAAAGGACCTCTGGAGGTTATCTGGTCCAAAGTAGGATTAGAGCAGATGGGCCTCGACCTTTTGCAGCTGGGTTTTGAATCCCACCATGGACAGAGACTCCAACACTCCTCTGGGTGATGTGTTCAAGTGCTCAACCACCCTCACAGGAAATAAAGTGCTCCCTGATGTTCAGAGCAAACCTCCTGTGTTTCAGCGTGTGCCCACTGCCTCTTGTCCCATCACCAAGCATCACTGAAGAGATCCTAGTTCCATCTTCTTTGCATCCACTCTTCATGTATTTATGTATTTCAATGAGATCCCCCCTGAGCCTTTTTTCTCCAGGCTGAACAGTTACAGCTCTCTGAGCCTTTCCTTTTCCTCCATTACTTCATCTCTACAACACATTGGCAGATGAAGATACTATTCTGTTAGTACAGTAACCCTTAACTATAAATCTTTCTACAAACACATTTGACTCTGTAGCTCCAGACCACTTAAATAATTTCACTCCTCTGTCATCCAAAACGAACACAAAATACAAAAAATCAAGACATCCAGCATCTAAAGATGTCAAAGGCCAGAGGGAATATCAGGAAGATACTGCACCCCACATACCCCATCTGCATTGAACCTACCTTTCTGGATTTGGGTTGTTCAAGCTGTTGAGATCCTGGGGTGGGTTTTGCCCAGAAGAAGCCAACAAGTGGTAAAGTTGCAAGAACATCAGAGAGCATCCCCAGGTGGGTCTTTTGCTGCTGCTGCTGCTGCTTGGGCCCCCTGAAGCGGTACCTGTACGACAGCAGCAAGCCCAGGGAGAAAAACACTAACACGGAGAGCAGCACCTCCTTGTTAGCATAAGTCATGAGGTCTCCACACTTTTTATACACATAGATGAAGGAGGCTATACCCAGAAAGGTCCACATCGTGAAGGGTCTGCTCGCTGCTCCTGGACGCTTCTTCCGAAGCTTTCCCGTTGATGGATACTGTCCAAAATGGGGTTTTGTGCAAAGAACCTAAAAAAATATGTACACAAATGCAAAGGCGGCCTTTGTGATGGAAGGGAGGGAGATCCCAACGAAGAAGTAACAGGCTGCACCTCGCTGGGCTGACACAGGAGCCCCTCTGGGGCTTCCGAAAGGGGGGTTCCGACGCTTCCGAAAGAGCAAAAAAAAAGAAATTAATTTAAACCGTCTTCTGAAGAACCACCGAGCTCCGCGCCGCGTCTTAAGGCAACGCACACCACTGGCGGTGCTCCGGGAGCTGAAGCTCGGCCCACACCGCCTCCTCGATCACCCTCCGCCGTGCCCAGCCCGCAGGGACGATGCTCCCCGGTGGCGGCGGCGCTGTCGGACCCTTCCCGTCCGGGGAGCGGAGCGAAGCGGCGGCGCTGAGGGAGGGAGGAGCCGGCCCGGCCTGTGACCCGCCCCGGCGGGCGGCTCGGGCGGAGGGAGGCTCACACCGGACGGGGGCGCGGCTGATGCTCCACCTGCCCGCGGGAGGGTCCCGCACGGCCGCCTCTCGGGGGAAGGATGCTGAGGATGCTGAGGATGCTGAGGATGCTGAGGATGATGAGGGTGATGAGGATGATGAGGATGATGAGGATGATGAGGATGATGAGGATGATGAGGATGATGAGGATGC
>JASSUY010035044.1:10842-31068 GCA_032466535.1 Forpus xanthops | reverse complement strand
ATCTTTGTCCACCTGGCATCAAAATTTTGTGGAAACAGCAGTCTCAGCTAGAAGAGCTTTTCAGCTTAAAAACACTCTTCCAGGTTCATTGTAATAATATCCTTAGGGACTTGACTTGGTTACACTACATGGAACTTGTTGGAACCACTAAAGAGAGTAATTGATCACTTAGTAAGCATGTTTACACGTTTGAGAATGAAAGAGGACTCCTTTGGAGGGGCATCTGGTAGGACCACCTTAAGCACAAGTAAATTTTTTGTTTCCTGTTAATATACTGGAAATTCTTATGATGCTGTCATGAAAAGGTGAACTTTCTTTTTTAGTACAGTGGTATTAGAAATAGTGGGTATTAAATGTCTGTATGTATATATACAGTGAGCAGATCCTTCTCATTCTCCTGTGAATAAATTCCTCTATTGCAGAGGCTGGTGATGAGTTATGACTTTTTTAATTTGCGGAAAGTAAAAATCTCAATTTATTCCCAATTCAGAAGTTTTACTCCGTATACAGACTTGCTCCAGGGCCTCATGTCAGACTACACTGTAGTTTTGCAGCTGTCAGTGCCTCCCTGTGTCTGGCAACAGGCATCTGGGCAACTCCACATGTAGGCTGCTCTATTAATTGCTTCTGGTTATCCTTCTGCGCCAGCTACTTCTCAGTTCCCTGATGTGTCTTGTATGCAGTTCAATCTCCAGTGTTCCTTGACTTCACATTATTTCTAATGTCAGCTGGTTGGGGACTTGCCTTATAAATGGTCTTTCTCATCTCATCTTCAGGATACCAGTGACTAGCTTGCCACATGGACCTTTTCCAGTTTTTAAATCCACTCTCCTAGCAGTCATTTCTTCAATTGTTACTTTTGGTGTGAAGTAGCTGTCCTGAAGCTAAGAATAAGAGCCAATGTATTTAAGAAAACCCCAGCTTCAGCATTTACTTTATAAGTCTGCGTATCACTTGCCTGTAGGCTTGTGCAGTGTGTTTGCATTGCTGTGCAGTGCATTAGGAAGCCCCCTTGCTAATTGCAAGCTGAGTTTTCACAGGCAATCTCTTATGTTTTACATGTGGGCACAGAACTCTGGCTTGGATGACCTTGCCAGGTCTGACACAGCTGGCTTTGCTTCACTTAAGCAGTCTCTTAAGACAACTGGCATCAGGAAGACTGCATGAAGGTGTTTGGAGTGCATACAAATAGGCATTCAGAATTACTCCTGTCTGCCCTGTGGCTTGCTATTCCTTTCACTTTCAGAAAGCTGGTCTTTTCTGCCTCCTCCCCTGCTTGGAAGTGCTGTAAGCTTGCACACCTATCTCTAAGACCCCCTGAGAAACTGCAAGAGAGTGATTTTGGTATCACTGCTGAAAACTCTGAAAAATACAATGTAGCTTTTTCTTTAGCATTTTCATATTGCAAGTGATAACTCCAAAATCCAGGTGCAGACATGCTTGGTTTGATCAACACGATGAGTAAATTTAATCTCATGTGGAAATGCTTTTGTCATCTGAATTTACTGGCAGTACTTAATAGCTTGGAAGATCAGAACTTTTGAACACAAAACCTTACCATTTCAGCAGACATAAGTAGGATGCTACTATTTGTTATTTACTGTAATAGTAACTAGTCTTGTTACCCACCTCTAATGCTAAGAATACACGTCTGCTGGGGTTTCTCGCTGGGTAGGTATGGTTTCATTTGGCGAATGCATGTGGCTTGCTGGTTTAGATCACCCAGAAGTGACATAGCAGATTATCCTGGTAATTGCAGCCAATATTATATGGAAAAAGTGAAGAATTTCAGAATGCAAAAGGAGTAAGAGGGAAGAAGAGTGTTTTTTGTAAAAGGTTACTCTTTACCCCAAGTGATCTGTGCTGTACTGCGAAAGTGGAAAAAGCAAGGAGCCAAGTGTCGTTGGGGCTCAATAGCTTAATTCTGAGGTAGAATAACAGTATTTCCCATTATAAAAAGAGATCACAATCAAGTTGCATTGTTGTTATTCTAGATACATAGAACCATTTAATGCTGGGAACACTTTGCGTTAGAAACCTGGATTTAGCAATGAGTAAATGCGTGTTCAAGGCCAGGTTGGATAGAGCCTTGAGCTCTATCTGGTCTAGTATGAGGAGTCCCTGCACATGGCAAGGGGATTGGCACTAGATGATCTTAAGGTGCTTTCCAACCTAAACCATTCTAGGAAATAGATAAGCCAGGAAAGGAGAAGACGGAAATCTGGGTATTGGTGGTAATTTCATCATTAGCAGTAATCCCAGTTGCCCAGCCATTTGGGCAGAGCTCTTGTCAGGCAGATGAGATGCATAAAGCAGTTTTGTAACAAGAGGTTTTTTATGCTCCTCAAAACAAGCTCGCCAAGGGTGGAGTATAGCCTGGAGAAACTGCACCATATGCTCGTGGGTTGTACTGAACCCCATAGCAGAAAACCTGAAAGCCAGACAGGTTTCTGTTCCTCTGCAGAGGCAGAGAAGTGGGTGTTTGGAGGGCAGGCTGATGGAGGTAACAAAAAAACTGCAGTGTTCTTCCAGGTGCCATCTCTAATGTGGCTCAAAGCCAAGCCTGAACGAGCTTCCTGGCCTTGTATCCCCATGCATAAATGTGATTCCTGCGGCTTAAGCACCCAGCTTGTCTGCACAGCCTGCCAGCATCTCCTCACTGCCACAGTGGGCTGAGGCTGGCAAACAGAGGTTTCCCACCATGCTGGAGAGGAGCATGGGGCTTGAGCCAGTGCTATCTCTCATCACTGTCTGCCATCACCCTGGTGAGTGGTATAGGGAGGGTGGGCATGTGCTCCAAGCTCTGGCGAAGGCAGGCACTGACTATGAGAGAGGCTGGAGGTTCCTCTCCTGCACAGCCAAATGCAATTTAGTCTATGCCTCCCAGAAGCTGAAATATGACCCAGCTCTTCTGAAACAATTTGGCTTTGAAAAGCTGTACATCCTGCCCACAGTCATTCAGCTTTAGGTAGCAGGAGGTCTCATTGGTTCAGGATGCGCTGAGAGTGCACATGGCCTTGGACTTGGCTTAGTTTTCCTGGTTTTGAGGGCAATGCTGTGCATATTTTCATAATATACAGAGGAGAAAAAAACCCAAATGTGAACATGGTTTCAACACTGCACATCTCGGTAAAATTCCTTTTCTCCTAAGCTTAGAAGCTAGCTCCACGTTGAAGGGTTAGCACTGAGGAAAAGAGGCAGCAGGAATAAGCAGAGGCACAAACCAAACTCCCATGACTTAGAAGATCTCTCTTGACATAGTTTGTCAACATCTTCCCAGGGGAGCTTGCCTAATGTTGAGGAAACCCCCTTGTTGTCCATACCCACTCATTTACAGTTTGTTCGGAAATTTCTCTTTACATTGATAAATTTTTAGTGCACTCAGAGACCAGTGACTTGAATCCATCACAAGGTATGGGAGCCCAGGGCAGTGGTCTGAAGAGCCTGCTGGCTTACAGAGCTGAAGGAGTTGTTGAGGTTTTTGGTTTTTTCACTCCTCACGTGCTGTAAGTCTTAAGTATACATTTATTCATTGAAAAAAAGACGTTTTTGTTAGTATTGCTTTGCCTGGAGCTGTTACATACTCTGACAGAGTCATTAAGTAGTCAAGACATTGGCAAAACGTGTGTAGAATTTGAAAGGTGTTTTTTACTTGTAAGGCTTTATATATATATATACACACAGATATATATATATATATACACATATATTTTTATACATATATACACAGAGACACTGCTGAAGGAGAGGAAAACCAACCGACCAAAAAAAACAATCTCAAACCTGGAAAAAATCAAAGCCGACTGAAAAAAAGGACATTCCACTAAGGAATATAAACCAACTTCTATGTAAGTGTGAAGAGTCTGGCTAAAGATTCAAGGAAAATCAGAATTAAGGCTGCAAATCTATGTTGCAAATCAGCCCTGATTTGTATTTCTTTGTGTATTTTTACAGTAATGAGAATGGAGGCTGGACTTGTCAGCCCTTTAGCTCTGGATCCAGTTCTAAGTCCAACACTTAACATTAAAGGAGGAAGAACAAATCAGATTCCTGTAAATCAGTTTTTTCTTTTAATAACACGGTGTAGTATTTCTGTAGAGGATAAGGTTTTAAAAAGCTGTTCTTCCCAGATAACAATACCTCCAGCTTGGCATGCTAAGATACAAGCATGAATGCCATCTCTTAATAGCAGCAAGCATTCATAAGAAGTACGTAGCATGTAGGTAGAGGAGTGATGTGAAAGCAGAGGTTGAAGTATTCTGCAAACTGAAGGTGGTCAAAAGTCAGGATATTAAACTTGCTCAGAAATCAATAAGCATCTTACTGAGTCTCTACATATATGTATATTTTTAATCAATATATTATATGCAATCAGTGTAAACTATAAACTTATACTCAGTATATATTATATTCCTATGACTGTTTACTTTCTGGCCTCTGAACGACTGGAATTTACGTGCTGAAGTCTTTTGTACTTTTCTTTGAGATAAATATTATGACATAACCAGATAGAATTTATAAAATAAAATATTTTCTGTAATAGGTGTTTAATTGCAGTGAAATCCTAGAAGTGAAAACCAGTAGTTATAAACTATTGATGCAGAATTCTTTTCCATTTGGTAAGGTCCCTTAAAGCTTTTCTCTGTTTTGCATTTTATTGATGGAGAATGGCCATATTTACAAGAATTTAAGTGAAATGGGAAGCAAAGATGAGGAAAGTTGCCTTTATTTTACTTTTTGAAGTAAAGAGAGCTCGCTGTTCCCTCTCACTACTTGGCTGAACAGCGTTTCCCACAGATGTGATGAGACCTCCTCCTACTGTTTCATTTTATTTTAGACTCTGAGTGTGCATCAGCCAGAGTCAAGGTTATTGGCAGCCACTGCCTTTGAGATGGAAAATAAATCTCATGAGCTAGAACTCAGAGAAAATACTCCCTGAAATTCCCTCGAGAGCACTAATACCTATTTTTAATTGGGAAGCAAAGCTTTAAAAAGGAATATTTTATAAAGCCTCATGTTCCATGAAGTAGAGCAATTTGCCCAGAAGCAGCTTTGTATTCCAGTGGTAGTGAAGGAAATGCTTGAAATGGGCATAAAGGTTGAACAGAGATGCATTTCAAATGTGCTAAACAGCTTTTAGGAAAACATTACTGACTTGCTGTGCTGTTGGTTTGTTTGTGTGTGGGTTTTCTTTTTTTTTTAATGTACATATTCCTCAAGAAAGAATGGACTGTATTTGAAGAAGTAAAAGAAATCTACTAGGTGCCTCACTAGGAGGCCTATTACCAGTTGTTGGCTTCTTCACTTTTTTTTTTAAAGCCTTAGAGCTTTCATATTCTGAGCGTATCTGGAGACATTACCATGCAGTTCAGGGTCATTTCAGGGTGTCTGGATTTTAAGTTTGCTCTGTGCTCCAGCATTTTTAAAATACTTTTTTAATAATATTAATATGTTTCATTGGGAGAGAGCTGTCAGAACCATCGCTGTTTCTATTGAAGCTAACATGCCTGCATGATGCTGTAAACAAACTGATGCCCACAGTTCTCTTGTGGTACTAAGTTGTATTGGGTAATGTTCTTCCCTTTGCTCACCATCCTCCTCCAGCATCACATGCTTTATAGCCGCTGTAGATGTGCGTGGCTGCTTTAAGCTGGATTCAGGCAGGCTGTGCTGAGACCACAGACAAGCTCTGATGACTTTTTTTAATGTAGAAGACGCATATCTCTGGAGGATTTTTTTGTGGGCAAAGAAGTTCAGTTGCTGGAAACTGGAGGATAGTCATGCCAAGGACAAACCAAAGTAGTTTTGTCATCTTGCATCATAGAGGCTTTTCTTTGCAGAGGAAAATGCTATATTGTGGTTTGGCTTCTACAAATGGATCTGGATCTGCAGATTGGAAGGGTTGACTTGAATGTCTTCAGAGTCTATGTGTCAATAAGTATCCTAAGGTTGGCCTTCTTTTTCATAAAATGAAACGCAGAATTATTAGTTTGGAGCTTGCAGTCTTTCTGCCAGCCTTGGGTGATGAACTTTCAGCTAAGAAATTCTGAATGCAGGCTGTTGCAGGAACACAAAAGCCTGAGCTAATTTCTTCTCATATGCTTAAAAAAAACGATGAAAGGCTTTCCTTACAGCATCTCTAATGAGTTATTTGGATTCTACATTTCCCTCTGCGCCTCACAACAGAGAGTAAGCAGTCAAGTCAGGACTGATTTTACCTTAATAGGGAATATCTATGTTTCCAGTAGAAAAAAGAATCTTGAATGTACTTAAATTCCTTAGCAGCTATAAGTAATTCAAGGCATAGCACATCCCCTGTAGATCTGATAGCTGAACCAGATAAAAACACGATTAATAAAGTATAGATTTGAATCACAGTTTGGCCTGAATGTAACCCTAAAGTAAGCATCTTGTATTAATATTTACAATAGATATCAGTCACTGCAATTAGTAATAACACTAATGAGACAGAAACAAAATAGTAACCTTATTAAAATTCTCATTTCAGTAATGTAATGTGACAGACATTTGAAGTGAAAATGGGTGCACACTGATTAAATTTGAAAAATTATGCTTTTGATTCTTATTCTTAAAAGTCCTTATAGTTTGATTTGACACTAAGTTTCACAGTTACCTATAGTGTAAATGCAGAGTTCCATTAAAATAAATGGTGATTATCCTTGGAAGTATTCAGGGCCAGGCTGAGATGCGGCTTTGAGCAACCTGATCTATTGGAAGGTGTCCCTACCCATGGTAGAGGAGTTGGAACTATGGTCTTTGAGGCCCTTTCCAACCTAAACCACCTGATGTTTCTATATCAGGAGAAAGCAAGCTGGAAGATCTGGTCTTGTAGCAGACTCCTGCTGGAGCAGGTTTGGTTATCATTTCTCTCTGGGGTTGTCTAACAGTTCAAGTTTAATTTTGCATAACCTAAAGTAATTAGAAATACCATAAACCAGGTTATGATAGTATCAGATGTAGTATTCATGCATCAAGTGTAGTAAATATGTGGTGATAAAAATACCGAGTTTTCAGGTACTTTGCCTACTTTTCTAATCAAAACAACATTATAAAATAGAAGTGCTTGATTTCGTATTGCTGTTATGATCTTTCTCTTCACTCAGACAGTAAAAGAGTACAAATACTTCTCTCCATATCTTAGCCAAGAAATGCATGTTTGAAAATGGATTCTTAGTAGTTTCTATAGCATTTATTTTCCTGCCAGCAACACTCTGCTCTGATCCTGATTATTTTCAAGCTGCAATCATGTAGACCATAATGATGATGAAAGATACTTGGTGCTCTAAGTAAGTATCGTAAACAAGAGTAGAAAATGATTTTCAGTGCTGTCTTGTGCTTTGCAAGCTTAACAGCATGACCTGTTTCATGACTGCAGCATTTGCAAAAACAGTCTCACGGTTTCTTTTCCATCTTTTCATCTTAGGCAGTCTCTCCATCTTTTTCTTCTCAGTTTCAGACTTCCTTTCGACAAAACATATAGCACAGAAGTCTCGTGTGAATGCATCATGCAGAACCTTCCTGACTGTAGCGGAAGTGTCTGTCCTGTTTGGGTTTTTTTAGTTGTTTGTTTTCATTTCAAACTATGGTAATGAAAGGATCACTTCTGTTTAAACTGTATGGGTTGCATACGAAGAAATGAATCAGCTTCTGTCTGTCAGTTGTAAACCTGTCACTTCTGTTATTAAACACGTTTTCTGTAGTGGCAGGTGCTGCAGTTGCTGCTGCAGCCAGCTCCTGTTGGCTGGCTATGTCTGGTAAGTGTGAAGAAGTGCAGTTTGCAAAATTCTAGGTAAAATGGAGTTTCTGAGCCACTGCCTTTGGTTCTTTTCTACTTTACTGTCAAGAATCGCCATTGCTGTTTGGGTTTAGAGGTATTTTCCCTCCAGTTCCCTATTCAAGCGTTTGCTGTCTTGGAGGATTTTCCCTTTTTTGTCCTCTCTCTTTTTCTCCCTTCCCTGTAATAATACGCTCTCTTTGGCTGTTGAGACTTTGAGAAGGCCTGGTGAACACTGCTTTTCTGTCTCACCATTGGGCACAATATTTGATCTTGAGGTAGCCCTCTTACAGGGGTGTTGTGTTTTGTTCAGGTCATTAGCATGCTGAAATAATTGCTTATGGAATGAGAAGGAAACTTGTTCTTGATGTTTGAGAGTTTCTGCCTCATGCTTGCAATCGGATCTGTACAGGTAGGACTGTTTTCCTCCTAGAGGATGAATGTTGTGCCTTACTTCTGCGTGGATGTACAGGTTTGTTGGTTTCCCTGGGTCTATGAAGAGAGTTGGTGAGAGCTGCTGTCATCTGGGTGCCTGTTTTATGGTCAGTATGGGTAGGTTAGCTTGGCTTTTTAGCTGGAGAGGTTACATCCAGAAAAGCACAATTTTTGACTAAACAAAGATGGGGAAATCCAAAGAAATTTCTGTACATGTAAAATGAATTTCCTCTTCCCTCTTCTTCATTGTACCTCAGTTCATGGGTTAGGCACGCTGGCTTTAGGGTTTTGCAGTATTGTGAGTTGTGCTGTATATGTGCTTTATATGGGATTAGCTAGATTTACAAGTTCTTTGGGGGAGGGATCTTTTGGGCTTAGTGTTTGTGAAGCATCTAGTACAGTGGGTTCAATTAGAGACATAATGTGCAGTATCATAATGAAGACTAATGGCTTTTCAAAGTTCAGGGAACAGCTTAAGTAAAAACAAACTAAAACCTTTCTCTTTACCTGTCTTGTACCAAATGTTAGGTTCACTCTCTTGTCTGAAAATCTTTGCATTTAAATAGCTCTAGGTAAAAGTGGAATATACAGAACAATTATAGAGGAGATACAGGGCTCCATACTGCTTGGCTAGACTGACTATCATGACTGTCTTCCCTGTCACTCCTCTCTATCTTCACGTTTTCAGATTGCTTTCATCCTTCCCCATCAATTTGAAAATAAGTTATTTCGTTTTTTTTTTGTCATAACACTTCTGAACTCCCAACCTGTTGTTAGAGGCCCATCATTGTTCTCTTGGGTTTAGGACAATTTTCCTTACCCTTGATTGGACTTTCATCGCTAACTGGGAATTTGACTGACAGGAGAAAACTGCTATTGTTTTCTTGCCTTTCTTGCCAGTGGTTTGGAAGAGAAATTTCAAACCCATTGCACAGTGCTAATACCTGTATGTACCTCATACTGGGGTTCCATATAAATTTGGTCTATTACTGCAAGCTTTTGTTTCCTGATAGCTCCTGCAAGTCTTTCCTTCACTGGAGATATTTTGGTACCTTAAAACTTATTTACATCTGGAAATCATGCTTGCAGATTTACGAAAGTAGTATGGTAATCTTAATCAGATGACTGATTAAAAGTAGTCTTTTTGTATTCCAGTTGAAGAATTCACCATCTGTGGTCTTTAATTAAACTTTACACTAATTAGATATAACAAAGCTGGATAGTGCCAAATTTGAAGAAACTTTTATTAGAAATATGATATAGTATATGACTGATTTGTTTTTATTGCTTAACTGTAAATAAAATGTTCTTCACATTTCCTGGGCATCCATAGTTTCCTACTCCTCTTGGTTTAAAGAATTCCCTTTTGGTTGTTAATGACGTTATGTTGGTTGCTATAGTGATACTGATTTCCTGTCTCAAATTATTGTACTTCAGAGGTACATGAGTCCTTTTAATCTTCTCTATTTCTTCCTTTCCCATTTCAGTCTTTTATTTTACAGATGCACTTACTCAAGGACTGAATTCCTATATTGTTGGTCTTTTTTTCCCCTATCTGGTAGGAACTAGAATTAATATATACCTTCCCCTCACAGGACTAATGAAGATTCCTGCTGCTTTATTCATTCCCTTGCTCAACATTTCTCTGCATCGAAGCCTTAAAAACCTTATATTTAGTTTTGTTATGGGTCACTAAGCTGGTGAAGCATAGGCTGTTCACCTTGTCCGAATCAAGAGCAGCTGCACCCAACCAAGTGGAATTCACACATGGATGAAAAGCAGCTTGTCAGTCATGATAGATGTTACGTTGAGTGAGATGCTACTGAAATTCAGTGTAATCCAAGGTGAGCCAAAGCTCCATAATATAATTTAAGGGGACTGAACGCCAGCTGAGACTGTCTGCTGGTTTGGTGATACCTGTAGTAGAAAGAAACTATAGAGCAGTATTACATGATCAGTGTTCCCTTTGTTTCTTCCAAAGTTCATGTGGTAGCTGAATTTTCTATAAGAATCAAGCTCTTTATGGGGGGTTGGCACTGCTGGGCATTGCTGTATTGTTCCTCATCCTCTTTACATCCCTTTGAGGGCTGCTCTGCTGAGAGATGGGTGTGCACTTGCATGTTAGTCTTTTGATACAATATTCCAGTTGATTAGATGATCTGCATTTGAGACTTCCTGCAGCATGGCATTGCTAGTGTAACCTTGATCATTAGCATTTATGGAATTTGGTATGTTGTGTGCAGTGGGTAATCCTAAGCAACCTCATTTCAAAGGTCTTTATTGCTAAATGCCTTTTTGGTCAGGAATAACTCCTACAGATGAAAGATGCTATTTTGGGTCCAGATCACATCCTAAAAACTGTGGAATCAGGCAGACTGCTAGAGTTTCTAAGCAGCAGGAAAAAAATCCTTACTGAATAAGGTTAAAAGGAAAAGATTCCAGGTGGGATTACTGGATTTCTGAATGGGCAAAACATGTTGGGGAAGGTGCATATAGAAAACATTCAGGAAAGTCAGGGAAAGGAAGAGATCTGTGTGGCCAGAAGCAAGTGGTGTGTTTTTATTTTAGCATGCTAAAACTGAAGGAGAAATGAGAAACAAAGAAGACAGATGTATGTGGACCCCAAGATGAATTCATATCCCATGGAATTATACAAACATCATGCCAGCCGACTAAATTGCTGTATAACTGAGAAGGAATGCACAATATGCTCTTCTTTATTAATGTGTTTCTCATCTCTATATAGGTTGTTCTACCTCATTTTCTTTATAATTTAGGTACTCTTCTGATTTCTGTCCCTTTAGTGCCAGTCTAATGTGGTGGATTTATGCTGTTTGTTCAGCAAGATTCCTACTTTCCTGAATTCTGTCCCATGTGCATTTAGCTTAATCTTCGTTTGCACTTGTACTTGCTGCCTGCTTGTTTAGCTTCTTCTCCCAGGCTGTTCAGTTCTATTTTCTTGTGGGGACAAAAAACTTATTTCTGAGGTGGAAGTAATTAAGTCTTCTACTCTAAAATAATCTTCTTCGAGATATTTCAGATGTAGTTTATTGTCATTCCCTTGAAATCTATATGTGATGCTATAGATTGCTGATAGAAAAAAAAACTGGGCTTCTCATGCTACTTTTCCAGACAATAGAAGTTTCTGTGGCTGAACCAGTTGGGAGCAGGTGGATCCCAAAGCAGTATCTGCACCACACCAGTAGCAACTATTTACTTTGGCTGCCAGAAACTTACCCTGTGGTGTCGTCTGGTTTATTATTTGTATTGCCTTTCTCGGGTAGCAGCTGCTTGCTTCACTATCCGCTTTTAGCTGCCTGTATGTGGGCATAAAACCCATGTGAGGATCACTCTATTGTGGTTGTAAAAGCAGAAAATAGATGTATTTTCATCTCTCAAAAGATCTTTAGATCTTTTCAAAGAGAAGTGAACTGTGATTGTAGAGGGTGAAAAGGGTCTTGTGCTTTTTAACTCCTCTATGATGACACAAGGGACAACTGTATTTCTTTCTAATTTTTCTGTTCCTTTTATTGATGCTGGGAATTCAAGGCTTGTCTGGCTCAGGGGAATCCACGGAATTTATCTTTTCTCTATTTTTTATTTATTTGACTTCATCCCTATGATTGGTTTAGAAGTATTTTTATTAGCTTTTTAACTCGAATTGTGGTCCTGCCTCTCCATCTCAACTGCAAGAGTATGCTGTAACCACTTCTCAGAACCTGGAAGAATATTGTTGAACAAGCCAGGAAGAGCAGGTCAACCAGGGTCTGAAAAACATTAAACTTTCAATTTTTTTCTTGCTTTTTAAATTTGAGGTGAGAACAGCAGACCTGGATTAAAAAAGATCTAAAATGAGTATTTCACCAGTTACAGGCAAGGTAGTAAGTCAGATCCGAGGTCAAGCCAGGAGACTCAACTAATGATACAGGTACATCAGGGAACAGGAGTAGGAACAGGCACACCTATGACATAGCTCAGGCAGGATCATGTGATAGAGCTGAAATGAAGATAGCAAGCTGTGGACAAAAGGATGCATAGGTTGGGGTCTGAGGTGAGGCTGCCCAGGGCAAATAAGGCCTATTGGTGCTCTGAGGACCTTGATAAATTTAACTTTCTTAAAGTGTTTACTAGGAGAATCTTATAGCCAAAGTTACTGTGACAGGTTAGAAGTGTCCAGTAGAGCTGAAAGGTGGATAATATTGACTGTTGAGAATGGTGAATGCTTGCTTTCCAATGGAGCAATTATAAGGTGATAATATCATTGCAGCAGTGGGCTGGATGAAACCTATGGTGACCTACAATTCCAGTTCATGCCTTTCTCTTACCAAAACTTCTTGTACGGTAGAGGAGCTTTGTAAGGGAAAAAACAGTTATATTTCTTAGGACAGCTAAAAGAGATGATAATTGCAACTGAGTAACTCTGAAAATAGTCAATGGAATTATATCACACTTGCAATGAAAGCCTGGCTTTCCAAAATGTTTTTGTGTTTTTGATTTTGGAAAGGAAATGCAGGTGATACTCAGGTCAATTCCTTATCAAATACCCAATTTCAGATAGAAATCAAGTACTGCTTCTAATAAAGTACTTAAATTGCCGATGTTATAATTTCTGTAAAATATATGGATGCAAAAGGAGATGACAGTGAAGAACTGAGGTCAAAAAATCAGGTCCTTTAATTCTACCTGATTAATCGTAAAAGTACATGGTTTCCCAAGTCATTTGTCTCTCTAATAGAAGACTCTTGTGGTAGGGGTATTTCTTACACAATGCATTTGGCCTTCTGCCAACAGATGAGCACTCCAGACTGATACTAATGAAAGAAATATTAATGCACCGTAGCATGTCAGTTATCTTGAAAAGGTCTCCAGCAACCATTTATCACTTAAATTTCACATCTTGTAGCTGGGGACCAAATTGTGTTACATGTTAGAATAGTTCTGCCAAATTTGATCCATCATTAACTTTCATTTGTTGATAATTTGAACATGAATTTTTATTTAAGTTATGCATCTTTGTCAACTTGATGGAAAAGTCTTGAATTACCATGTTGTCATTGATGGTGAGTGATGCTGTTCCGTAGCTGATGCTTGACTGTATTCTGAAATGGTTTAAGGCATATAATCCCCAGGAAAAAAATCCTGAGATCATGGAATTTATTTGTTGCGTTTATGGGGGAAGGAAGACTCTTATGGCTTAAACTGGATCTTCAATTACTGAATTGTGTAAAGAAATCATGCACAGCTGTGTTTGTTTTTTTTTTTTTTTCCTCCTTTAACCTCATTGGTGCGGTGGCTTTCATTGCTAGGGTTACCAGGCTTCCAAGCAAAACAGGATAGTTATAAAGTTGAAAGGTGTAACACCAAAGTAAACTCTGTTCATCTGCTAGGTGGGTTTGAGTGGGTCGGGTGACATACCTGAAGTGCATGAAAGCAAATTAATCCATTGTAGAGGATGTGAAGCAGACACAAATCTCAGTGCTAAGGAACATTGACATCAATTGCCTGAGGCTTCAGATAAAGGCAACGTCCCACAGTGGTTTCAACAGGGAGGCTCAATACAGAAGCATCCCCCACCATAATATTGTGGGAGATCCTTTGGCTAAAGGAGCTTGTTGGACTTCTGCAGTATGAGATGGCTACTCCTTTTTACTACTACTACTACAGGGTAACATGTAGTAGTCTGTGGAAATACATATCCTTCTGTGTAAAACTGAACCGTTGCAAAGCTCATCAGCTTCTTTTTCCTGTACAAGGCATACTTTGCTTAAAAGCAAACACACAACAGCTTAGACCTGTGGGTTATTTTTTGTGGTGATGTGTCTTTTTTTTAAAGTTCTCAAGTAAAATTCCAGGTGACACACAGAACTCTGGTCAGAAGGAACTTGGAGAAGGCTCATACATAGTATATTTTAATCACAGTTTAATATACTTCTGTAATGTGCTCACATACTGTTTTCAGGAGTGTGGTATAAGATGCCTGTGTTGAACAAACAGAATGGAAATCAAAGAAAATGTACTTAAGCAAGCAGTAAATAATTCTACATGCTCAGGTGACACCTTCAGATGCTATGAATTAAAACCAGAGTGAAAGAGGCGAGAGGGTTAAACCCTGATTGCAGCTGTATGAAGTGCTCTGGAAATGGAAGCAGAGCATTGGTATTGGGATGAAACAAACTTGTTTTCTTTCTGGAAAAGCAATGACTGATTAGTATTCTCACCTACATTTAAATGAACTTTGCAGATGAATTCTTCATGGCAAGCTCAGGATTGTTGTGTATGTTCTGTTTGTGCCTGTGTTTTATTTAATACAGTCTTCTGAGAAACTATAGCAGTATAAAGGCCATAGGTCTCATCACTTGGTGTAGAGATTAGACCCTTGCATCATAAGTCAAGAGGTCATGATTGTCATCATTTCTCCATTATCCAGGGTACTGAGAGGTTGGCATAGGCTTTGGATAATATACCTCATCCAGGATGTGCTTGGGGTGTAATTTAAAGACCTTTGAATCACTGTACTGTGCTGCCCAGGGTTTTGGAAAGGCTAATTAGCTTGGTTGTGAGCATAAAATACCTCTGTTCTGCTTCTAGTCAAAACCTAGGCAAGAAGCAGCAAAAATGAGTTGTTGTACCTGAACTAATAAACCTTAGTGTGCTCTGCAGAGACCTACATCCGTAACTCTGTACTGTTAATTGGCAGCTTCAATAATTTGACTATGTCTGAACATAATTGACAGAGTTGTCAGCATTTTGCACCTCTGTCATGTTGTCCCATCCTTATGAATTGTCCCAGCCAATTCACTATGAATTGTTCTGAGCCGCACTGCAGCAAGCTTTGTGCAAAGGGGCATATTTTTGCCCTGAACGTGTGAAGTCCTGATGTCTGTCAGAGGTTGTTGTACTGGATATAGGGTGGAAACAGTTCTATTTCTCAACCATTATGCTAAATGAAGACCTGGCTTTGTGTGATCTTATGGTGGTATCTCTTTAGGGAACTGTGGTACTTCATGAGGGATTTCTTTCGTGTTTCCCTTAGCTTTTAAAGCAGAGGGGCAGTGATATTACAGCAGGCTGGGTTTGGAAAGAGTGCTGCTGCTGAGGTGCAGGCTCAGCATGGGGCTGTCACAAATGTATAAATGTCAAGCTGTCTATGCTACCTGGTGTTAACATCCCTGGAGATGTAGTACATCTGTTCTTTTAAAAGCACCATGATTCATTAGTGGTACATGAAGAAAATCACCTAAGTCATATCTCAATTTGCTTGTTTTGGCAAGTTGAGTATGGCTCTGATAATGGACATATGAATGTCTCTTTTTATCTAACAGCAGTATAAAGATCTCCAATGCATGTATCTTAGTAAATACTAAGAAAAGCTTTCAAATTTTCTTACTAGGTTGTTACTTTCTAGGTAGTGTTTAAATGATTCCAAACCTCTCTTACAAGTTTTGTTTGTATTTCGTGTATTTTTTGTACATCATTTTGGATCTCTTGGTATTTACAGTTTATTGCTTCTTAATGTTAGCATAGCATCTGCTTAATCACCTCCTCTCATCTGCTAATACATTTAGAGTTGTGCTACGTGTTCAGGTTTGTCAGAAAAACAAATGTGTGGGTCATGGAAAAAAACTCAAACCAACTCCAGAAAAAAACAAACAACCAACATTTCTTCCCCCCTTTTGCAAGAATTAAAGAAATATAAACATCAGACAGTGTGTGTGTATTGCAGGACACTGTAATATGTATAGCCTGAGGCACTATTTTGATACAGAGTAGAGAATGAAGATGCTCCTTTACTTCATCTATGTTAGAAATAGGATTTGAGTCTGGCATTCATTGTTGAAGGAAGAACTTTGGGATTTTTTTCTAATGATGATGCGTATATTTCATTTAAAGTAACTAGCAAAGGTGTTGATGAAGCTTATAAACTTAATAGCAAAAAACTACGTGATCTTAACATGAAAAACTCCATAGTAGGAGTATGACCATTCATTAACAACCCACTTAGCTCATCACTGGATTAAGTTATGTGACTTGGTCACCTTCATTCTTGCTGCACCATGGAAACCAGCTGGATACAGAAACATGCTTTTTGGAGTACAAGCCATGGGCAGTCACCTTAGCAGTGAGGTATAGGGGAATTGTGGAAGTTATTTTACTCAAAAGATTCTGTAAAGGGAGTAATTTACATTTCAGTTGTTACAAACTTCTTGCTTATTGATGACATAACATAAATTTTTCAAGAGAAGTGGTCCATGGGGAAAACAGAGTAACAATAGGCATCATTATAACAAACTGTTGCTTTCTGTATGCAGTGTGGAGGTTCTACCTTCTCCCCTTGCACACATTCACAGTTCACTTAGGTTTGTTATCAGTTCAGAGTGTTGCAGTTCTTGCCTTGGGGGGTTTAAGAAAAGAGAAAATCAAATGGCAGGAATCTTTGTTACCCCCTAATAACACTGGATTGAATACACTAGTGGGGTCCCAGTTTGATAACGTGTCTCTATGTTTTCCACTGAACAGCAGATAAACCTGAATGGGGTCTGAAATACATGGCTGGAAGGTGTAAGGCCACTTGGTCCTGAGCGGTATGGTCAGAACTACACCTGTACAACTCTGGTCAATTGAAGATGGCTGGGGAGTGAGTCCACCCAAACCCGTGTCTCAGTGCAAGCACATCCCTCTGAGGCTGTTGTTGCTCTGTCCTTGTGCCTGCTTTAGGTAAGAGAAATTTGTCTGCTGGAGCTGCACAGTAGTGAACAGCCTCTGACTGCCTTTGGATCCCTGTGACAAGGTCATCCTAGTGCATAGCCCTGGGGGAAACTTCCTTCAGGCTCTGGGCACAGCTCTCTGTGCTCTCTTCCCCTTAGTCCTGAGGCTGTGTGATCCCTCAGCAAAGGATCATGTTGACTAGCACACTGCTCCTCTGTCCCCTCCAGGAGCTTGTTGCTTTTCACAGGGCAGTGTGAGTCAGAAATGAGAGCCTGGCTCTGTGATTGTTAATCCCAGATCAGGGGCTCCTTCGTCATCCAGCAGCCCAAGTGTGATCTGGAGCAGTGCTGTCAAATTAGCCAGGCAGTGCAGCATGAAATCTGTGCTGGCTCCGTGCCTGATGCTGGAAGACAGATGTTACCTGATCCATAGGGGTGATTGGAATGGTGCAGGCAGATAATACCTGAGACAATGTAAAGCTTGACAATGGAAAATCAGCTTTTCAACAGTTGCTTGTTGGATTTCAACTTTTCAGGGTGACTTAATATTGGAGCAGTGCTTTGATGGGTTTTTTTTCGGAGCTTGAGGGGTATCTCTGCTGTAATGTTAAACTGCAACCTAACTCTGCTTCAGCAGCTGTTTATGGAAAGCCGGTGGTGAAACTTTGGAAGAAAACGAGTGGATAAATTTCCTTGACTGCTTTTGAAACCTTACCATGAGAGAGGTCTGTATGCAGTGAGTGCTGTAGCTCTTCCTGACCAGCAATAAGACCCCACTCATCTCAATTAGTGGGCAGTCTGAATCTGGCTACCAATGCAGTGCCATTAAAAGAATCCAACTGCAGATGAAGCACTACTTGGCATATTGCTGAATACTTTGTTTTCTTAGCTTTAATTTTTAGGCAGTTTTACTGTAATTTTGAGCTTCTTCCTATTTCTTTTTCTTTCCCACAGCAGGAGAAGGGGATTACGGTAAAATAAGTTTTTCCTTCACACTATCAGCAACATGATTTGCCATTTTAAGGGCAGTGCTTGTAGTCCAGCAATGTGTTAGATATGTTTGTAAAAGGAATGAATGCTTGGAAATACAGCTTTCCACCAAAAGAATAATTAGCTGAAGTGCATAATGTACTGAGTTTTGTGAAGGAAATCTAGTTGTAAATTGGTGCAAATTATTTGCACAATTTTAAGAGCTGTTGAATCCTTTATAGCTAGTTAATATTCTGTCTTCCAAATCCTGACCAGCTGCAATGATGCATCATTTCAATAGATAATTTGACAGTCTGCAGAAGAAAAGGCTCAAAAGCAGTCTGAGGTAGATGTCACAAAATCACAGGATTGTTAGGGTTGGTCCATAGCAGGAACTTGCTGATGCAGACAACTGGTGTAAAATTGAAGACTTTACAAAATTAGCTCATTTTCTAAGCTGAAACTACAGCAACTCTCAGAACATTGTCTAAAGGTTATAAATTGGTCTTTTAGGATGAGTAGAGGAAGGACTGCTTTTCAGCGTACAATGTACTACTTCAAAGTTACAAACATTAAGGGGAGACTTCTTGCTTTAATGTATCTGGCATTATCCTCTTGAAGACAGGTTGTTTTTCTAGTGTGACTTGCTGTATGTTGTGATTACCAGGTGTTACAGCAGTAGGATACATCATATTATTTGAGATTCTTTTAAAATACAACCTGTAGGTATGTTAAATGGCTTGTGGACAGATGACTTTAAGAAGTTGGCATAGTTTTCTTGGGGTTTTTGGGTGTTTTTTTTTTTCTTTTTTAAGCAACCAGTACTTTCTTTTAAATGATCAGAGAAGAAGCTGCAACTTTAACAAGGTATAGGGAGGTTGATATATTCATGTAGAAACTAACAGGACTGACTGATGCATCACAATGTACTATGTAAGTGATCACATTCATGTAACAGGGGATATTAATGTACACTGGCTGAGCCTGGAGTAAAGGAAAGCAAAAAGAATCAGACCAGCCAATTTTGGCTTGTGGGAGGAATTTTATACTAAGTGCAGCTGGCAGTCTTATCATTCACACTGAGACATTCTTAAAAGCAGGAAATAATCAGTGTAAGGAACATATATTATGGGGGTGAGGATTAAATGCTGAAATAAAGTGTCTGTCCTGATTTTTGGTGTGTGTGTGCTTTTATTTGTGCTTGTTTGGTTTTGTTCTGTTGAAAGAAGCCCATGACACCCCTGGTATTTACATAAGTACGACAGAAACAACCTCACAGCATATCCAATTACACTTAGAAATATTAGGTGCTTCCAAGGTGCTACAGGCACGCAGGAGATAATTAAAAAATCTTTGTGTGTGTTATAAAAGAAATCTTAGTCAAGCATCAATTAAATGGTACTCCTCTTTATTACATCAAAACTCAGTCACGTTTGGAGGATTGTCTCCTGCTGAAGGAACATCAGGATTTAAAAATAGCCTAATAAAACCCCTTGTTGCAATGCATTTTTTCTTTAATTCTAAACTGCAGCTGATCAGTGACATTTGTTAGTGCACATTTTGAATGGAATACAAGTTGGTTTGGAAGGAATTGCTGCTGTCTAGGTCAGCAACACAGTTGTCCTTTAGAAAATTAGTTGAGCCCTAATTCAATGAACACGTGGTATATGCCTGGGTGCTTTGCTGAATCATGGTTTCTGTGCTGGAAGTATAGGCTTGGCTCCTCCTAATTGACTCCCCTTTGGGATGTCAAAGTATTGGCTGGATGGGATTCCGATTCTGGGAATCCTGCACACTTAGACTGAGCTTTTTTTGTTGAGAGAATATTCTGTGCAGTAAGGGAACTATGTGAACTTGCCTTTCCCTTCGGTGGCACAACTAATATTTATTAAATAGAAGCCTGTGTTTCTGTGCTTCCTAAAGGTCAGATTTCTGTCCCCTTTGAGCACCCTGCACAGGGTGGTAGGGAAGGGTCGTTTTAGAGTTTATGATGAATATTTGAGAAAGTCGCCATTCAGGGTTGGAAAATGTTGCTCACAGAGCTGAACAAATCCATGCTTGTTACAGGGAGCGTGGCCACTTGCAGCTGCATTGCTTTGTTTCACTTTATTTTTTTCTAAAGCTATGGGTCCTTTTGCTCTGAACAGTTCTGAGGTCTTCTCTGTGTGTTTGTGTCAGTTTAACAATGCACTTTGTCAGTGCGTTTTGGTTTGCTTTTGTTGTTTGTTTGGTTTAGTTTTTTTTTGATGAGCAACTTTAAGACAGTGATTCATGACATTTTTGGCCATTAGACTCCATTGTGGTTTTCACAATACACCATTA
>JASSUY010035044.1:0-10742 GCA_032466535.1 Forpus xanthops | reverse complement strand
TGGCCATTAGACTCCACTGTGGTTTTCACAATACACCATTATTTTCTTTCTTTTTCCTGTTGGGCTACTAGCCCAGATTCCTTCCACTTCAGTAGCAGGATGGATTTAACAGAAATCTCTCTGGGTTCAAAAAGAAAAGTGGCTCATCTCCTCTTGCTCATCTACACATGTACATCTTAATAATAAGAAGCTTCTTTAATAACTTTGTTATGAATATGGGGGTATAGGTTCAGTCTTGTCTTTGCAGTCTGTTAAATGTTTCACATCTGTGAATGTGTTCAAAAGTGTTAGAGCCGAGTGAGTGCTTGGGGCAGACCCTGCTCACTCTTCCTGCCATACAGCCCTGCTGCCCATTCTGGCTGCTCCATCTCATTGCTGTAGGAGATGTGAAAGACATGCTTTGCAGCTACAGCCATGGTTGCTCTGGGAAACCAAGCACCCTGGCTAAAAAGAGTCTCCTCTAAGTTAGCAGCTTTGCCTGTGAATATACAGGCATGAGAAGCTGATTTGGGTAATAAGAGATTCCCATAGTAGACTGGGAACCAGGGCTATCTAGGAAGAGACAGACAGGAGGAAGAGAGAGATGAGATGACAAAGACATGATTTTAATCTTAGCATTGCTACTCTGTGGAGTGCTTAATGTTGCATCCCTTAATTTTGCTAACCACTGTGCATTTCCTTAAGATCTTAGTTGAGGCCAGAATTTCATCCCACTAAATGCATGTCTACAAGAAAGCATTTGTCTCAAAGCCCGTAATGTTTTAGCAAACCAAGGGCCAGTTGGAAAACAAAGACTTAGGGTATCTGCACTCTACTAATGGGGAGATAAGATGAAAGAAACTTCCTTAAGAGGCTGAAAATTTACCACTAGAGGAACTTGATCTGAATTTCGTGTATTCAGGATATGAGCCTCTGCACCAATTTCCTTGTTCTCCTTATTCCATTTGACCTGGCTCCTATCCCCTCCCTCAGCAGAGCTTTCTGTAACACCACTTATTTCCACTTGTGCAGCTGAATTGAACATATTCTGCTTCCGGGCAATTCCTGTGCTGTGGGGTGAAGCTCTACTCATCAGTGGTTTATTTGCTGGTAGAACAGGCTCATTTTGTCAGCTGTGGAAGATTTTGAGCTTGATCATTTGCGATACGAGGAGGAGAATAAAGATGGGGGTTGGGAAATGCCGTAGATAAAGGCTTAAGTGGTCAGAATTTAAATCTTAAATTGCCAATTGCATGGGTGGCTAGAGAAAGGAAATGTGGGAAGAAGGAGGCAGTAAATATGATGATTAAGTGGATCTTACTCAGAGTAAATTATGGCATTCCTGAATGAGAGTCTTCTCTTTAACAGAGAAATCATTAAATGTTAAACTCACACTATTATTTGTGTTTCACTGCATTTCATTGGGTAGACTTGCATGCGCAGAAATATCCATTCTAATTAGTATTGAAAAGAAGTCTCATGTACAGAGCACTGCCTGGTAGGTATTTTTGTACTCTCTCTCAGTGAACTCATTTTATATGATGATGATTTCCTCTAATTTTTAATTAACATGTCTAAGTTAGAGTTGGGGAGAATGATCAGTGTTTCATTAACGGCCTCACACTTGGAGATCTATGCAAACCTGATTGATAGGGTTGCTATAGGGTACTTTGTCAAAATGAGCCATCCTGCCACTACCTTTCTCCCCTTGCTTTCCAGTTATGTGAATTTGAGTGAAAGGCAAGAATATTTCTTTTTCCTTCTCTGGGGAAAATTATTGGCTCAACTCTCAGCATTGCAATTAAAAATATACTTGCTAGTCTCTAACAAATATCCCTAAACTCATAATTTTTAATATGAAACATTACTTAAGCCTATTGTTTATACTGATATATTTAACCGAATATACAAATGGATTATAGTATCTCACTGGAAAAAGTAGTTGAGATATGCGAGTGCAGGATGATCTAGTGGTAAAGGTGATGTACTTATAAGGCACTGATCCCACCTCTGCCCCTAACCTGCTCAATGGCTGAGACCAAATCACTGGGTACAATATTAGTATACAAAAGAAATTCACTTACTAATGAGTATGACTAATAACAGTCTCTTCCTCCCTCAGAATGACTATGTTCATACTAATTTTTTCAAGGAGTTTAGGTTAAGTTGTGGTTATTGTAGCTATAGGGTTTCTTTTGCCATACTGTGATAATGAGAAAGGAAATGAAAAGAGCAAGGGTAGGAAAAGAGATGAAGCCTAGCAATGTACTTGGTATTCTGCCCACAAATTGTCATGAAACTGAGTTGGATATTGTGAAGTCTAAGTAGAAATGCTGTCTCTGAAGTTGCTTTATCTAAGGAAAACTAAGACTTTTGCAGTCTGCTCATCATAGTAGGAAGAGCTAACTGCAATAGGGGTGATAGAGTTGCTACATTATAAATTATCTAAATATGTTTTTATGAAGCCATTATTAAAAGGAGAATAAAAACTGTGTATTCTTTATAAACTGCTGAAAATGGCTATGATATTAGAATATACTTGGTTTCCTGTAAAATTTTGGGCTTACAAATTTGATCAAGCAATCTTTTGTCTTAAAATATGATATTCACATGAGTTATTAAGGTGCATGAGATTAATTTAAAAGCAGTTCATGTGATATAGAATTACAGAATAATTGAGGTTGGAAGGGACATCTGGAGGTCATCTGGCCTGCCTTCCTGCTTAAAGTAGGACTTGTATCAAAAGTGAGATGAAGTTGTTAAGGTTCTGAAGTTGTTAAATGTGCCTGGTCCAGGCACGTTTTGAGATCTCCAAGAATAGATACCTCAGTCTTGTTGAGCAAGTTGTTCTGGTACTTTCATGGTGAAAGTGTTTGTCTTTTATATCCTACTGACATTTACCTTACAGCTTGTTTTCTTGTTCCCAGGTGCTGGGAAGAGTCTGTCTGTTTTCTGTTTATGTAGTGGAAGATGCTGCCTCAGTTGTCACTAGACAAATGGAATTCCCTTTTCCTTATCTGTCATGCTTTTCAGCTCTGTAACTATGATTCTCTACTGGACTCACTCCAGTCTCAATCTTTGTAACAACTGGGTTCCCAAAAATGGGTGCAGTATTCTAGATTTTGTGTGTAGTTGGTAGCAAGTTGCTGAATGTCCTGGGTTCAGCAGCAGCAGTCATTTTTTCTTTTTCGTAGTAGCTGGTGCAGCACTGTGGTTTTGATTTTTCGGCTTGGGAACAGCGCTGATAACACCAGTGTTTATAGTTATGGCTTAGAATGTTTAGGCTGACAGAGGACTTTCTAAGCCTCATGCTCTGCCAGGGAGTAAGGGAAGCCGGGAGGAAGCTGGGAGGAAGCAGAAACAGGGCACCTGACCCAAACTGACCAAAGACGTATTCCATACCACAGCACATCATGCCCAGGATGTAAAACAGAGGGCAGAGACCTGGAAGGGGGGGGTGAAGGGGTGGTGCACTGCTTGGTCTGGCTTGGTATACTGGTGAGCTGTTCTATTCTTTTCTTGCATTTGCCTTGTCATTATTATTATTGGTGGCCGCAGCAGTGATTTGTGCTATACCTTAGTTACGCAACTGTTCTTATCTCAACCTGTGGGAGTTGCATTCTTTTGATTCTCCTGTCCATTCTCCTGGGACTGGGGGAAGAAAGAGGGAGGAGTGAGTGAGAGAGTGGCTGCATGAGTTTGAGGGGCTTAAACCATGACACTGAATGATAACTATCAATGGTAGCATTGATAATAAGGAGACTTAGTTTATTTGCTGAGCTTGCTATGAGAAATTGAATACAAGCTGGAAGGATGAGTTACACAAATCCTTGCTTTTGCACCTTGTATTCCAGTTCTGAGGGAACAAGCCAGATGGATGAAAAACCCAGTTTGAAGAAGGGAGGAGGGTAGGGAGTGCTCAGTTGTAATGGTGGTATTAAGTACAAATTCTAAAGCTTCATTTTCCTGGAGAGGTGATGAAGGAGCAAGTTACGGAGAGAGGAGTGAGAGTATGTCTTTTGATTGGAGCAAGCCCATTGCAGGCCCTTAAAGTTGTCTGAAACACTGGGGCCACTTTAGTGCTAAGCATGATGTAATGCAATGAGCAGTTTCCTCTTTTAACTGTCTGCAGCTCTGTAATTAGGAACGTAACTCATTGCGTTATGAGAATAATTTTTTTTTCCTGATAGGCTTTTTAGTGTTGGGTAAATATGACAGTCAGAACACATGGTGTTTTCTTAAAAGCTGTGAATTCAAAGGATGGCTTGAGAAAAGGATCTTGAGTGTTTACAATCCAAGGGAGGTCTGTCAGCTACAGAAGTTGGAGCATGTTTTCCACCAGTTAGAATAGCCCGTTTGGGGCAAATGACAGGAAAAATAAAGAAATCTCCCTTGGGGAAGCAGTGGGGACTTAATTCACAATTTTATGAAACTCATCACCTTAGACCCTAGGCTTTAATTCTCAGTCCAGCGCTAGTCATTATTTCACTGTTTTCAATCACTGGTGTGAATTTTGCTGTTAAGTTGGTAAAGAGCATAAAAATTGCTAAAATAATGAAGGTTGTTGCAGGGATAATCTGAAATGGGCGATTGGATGACAAAGTTCCAGCAAAATTTATTTTGGTACAGCCAGATAAAAAGCTGTAGATCAGGAAGTGAAAAAACACATAAAAGATGCAGGGTGGGAAAGATGCTTTGGGAAGCAGCAACCCAGAAATCAGTGTAAGGGTACTGAGGTGTAGCTTGCTCAACATATTCTTAAGTTGAATTGGTATGGCAAAGAGGGCTAATGAGGTTTGTTCTCAGTGCTGAAATTCCCATTTGTATTTATGAACTGAACTTGGAAGGTCGCTCTCTCTTTCATACCCCCCTTTCCCCTCCTTTTTTTTTTCCTCCCTCCTTGTCTCTGGCTGCAGACTTTATCTTGACAAACTTGTTCTTTCTTCTCCAGAAAATCAGTCAGATCCTACTGGCAATTAGCCCAGGGAAGCAGAAACTAGTTAGAGGTGTAGGTAGAGAGGTCTATGAGGCCTGAGGCTAAACAAGAGGAGACAGATTAGAAACAGCTCTTTGGAGTCTGAGAGATGAATAATGTCTGGGCTTGGAAAGTTGTTGGATTCTTGGGGAGAACCTGATGGTGTGGATGAAAAAATACTGATTATTTTTCTATGTATCTGCATTCCTTTAGTCCCCCCTCCACATGCCCTAATTTTATGAGGTGTGTTTGCCAAGTGACCTTTCCCTTTTAGGGAAAGAACAAAACTGTTTAACACAGCTCTCAAACAGCAGTACTGTGCTGGCTTATCCCAGAATCTCTATTCATGGAAATCTGTGATGAGGCTCCTGTAAACTGTCTGTGGGCTGTCCATAAAGGTTATATCAAGCACAAGTTGTAAAATTAACTTGGTTTTGCCTCTGTAGCTGGCATTGTTCAGATCTTGGTGCCACCCCTCAGAAGTGTGCTCAGTTCTAGAGCACATACCCTGAAGATAAGTGGTGAGGGGTGGGGAGAGGACCCACAAAAATGATGCAGATGCTGGAAAATAAGCTTTATGAGGTGCGTTGGGGGGGGGGTGGTGGTGAGGAAGGGCTAATCTTTAATCTTACCAAAGAGAAGAGGTAATGCAATTGCTGTATGTAAGTATTTCTATATGGAGAATATCTGTCAGCAGGGGCCTTTTAACCTCCTATACAAGGACAAGAGAAGATTCCATAGCTAAACATTGAAGTTAGACAAGCTGCCCAGTAAGGACTAGGTGATTCCTCCTAGATTCAGACTTTGCCTCTGAGATGCTTTCATTTATTCCTTCCTTCCGAGGGCCATTTGAGTGTCTGTAATGACCTGAAATACCAAACAGGATGATAATTACCTGACACCTCAGAGCATCAATTCACAGGAGGTCAGGAGAGATCCCTTTTCCTCCTGGACACATACTTGGCTCTAGTTGCAGTCCTACCTGCCCAAGTGCCCACCTGTCACCCATCTCCCCCCCAACCCCCCCAGCAATTGTATGTTCCTTCAGGGAATTGAGAAGAGCCTCACAGTGGGATGCGACGCTACTTGAGATAATAGATGCAAAGAACCTAGATCTTTGGCTTATCACTTCTTTATAAGGACAACTTTCAGGAAATACGACTGTGTTTTGTGCTTTGAGGGCTGTTTCCACTGTTTAGAATTGTTATTTCCTCATTGCTCCATCAAAAGACCATCTTCTCCTTATACCTGTGTCACAGGCAGTCATGACTGGGAATTTTCCCTCTATCCCCCCTTCCCAGTATAAGAGCAAAATATCAAATTAGTAATTTGGAATAAATCACAACATCATGCTTGTTTCTGATGCATAATCTTCAGGAACAATCATAGGATCTTACACAGAACACAATGTTAGGGTGAGTTAGACCAGAGGTGCATGTTGAGACCTAGAACCTACATTTTAGTGAATAGATAAGCTGGACTACAAAATGCCTTAGAAGCTCTCCAAGATGCCTAAACACAGAAATAATTCATTCCGTAGAAGAAAGGAGCCACTGCTGGTTTCATTTTGTTTGATCAATTTCATTTTTAGTTTAGGGAGTAATAACTTTGTCTTCCACCTTAGTAAACATTTACCTCATAGCCTTTATCCACTTGGATTCAGGATGAATTTAGGCAGAAAACATTTAACTTTTGTGATCATTATTTGCCATTACCTGCTCTGAGATCTGTCATGCTTTACCATATTGAACATTATTGAAATTAAGGTAGTAGTTGCAGTTCCTCTAAGAAATATGAGATACCAATTTCCGTGGCTTTGCAGTTCAGTTCTAAGCATTCTGGATAGGAGACATTTAGCTACAGGCAGTTGTTTAATTTTTATTTCTGTTTTTTTCCTTTGGAGTAAGAAAACCCCAAACATCATCATCTTCTGAACTATAAAACAAACAGGTTGCTTTGGAGGTTGGCTGATTTCCCCCTCCCCTTTTCATTTTTGTCCATGCCTCTAGCACTCTTCTAGTTCAGTAGGATGGACCCTTTTCTCTAATCTGTCAGTGTGAAATAACTGAGAATCACTGCAAAGCTAAATGGTAATGAATCATTAAAGAGAGATACAGAGGAATGTGTCTTTAATGTGTTGTTTTGCGGGAGGAGTAAGTTGCTTTGTGTTGGGTTTGTTTTGCTTTGTTTTGTTTTCTCTTAAGAAATACTTAGCAGCTGATCTTGATTTTAGACAGATCCAAACCTGAGACTAAGCTGCTTCTTAGTCATAATCGCCCTCCTGGGTATGTCAAGTTAGATATTTAGTCTGTGGCTCTCACCGGCCTTGTTCACATTAGCTGGTCCTGCACAGCCACAGACTGTTAGTACACTTTGCTCTGAGAAAATAAAAGGAAGGTCAGCCCTAGGTACCAAAACAGAGACTTGCCTGAGCTGTGATCAAAGACCCTGCACGTTTTCCTAAGCTGTTTCTCTTAAGGCACTGGGGAGTAAATATTTCTTGGGGACTGATAGTTCTCTAAATAGCTTAACCTGCTGAGAAAATGGACGCTGCTTGAGTTGGATAGGAACCAAGGAACTGAACTGACATGTTTAAGCATCTGTTTTCCACTTCCTGGTTGATGCATTTCTCTAGTAGCACACTTAATGCCTTTTTATTTTATTCATGAGGAATTCACGTAATTTCCAGTATCTGATGGTTCTTATTTTTTTGCTGTCATCCTCTATGTCCTTTACATCCATACTCTGGACCTCTTACTTATTTTTTCAAAATATTTTTTTTATTATCTGTGTTTTATTGCCCTTGATTCAAAGTGGTATGTGTTACATCTCCTCCCTGAGAAATGCACTTCAGGCTGCTTGTATCCTGACTTGGGGAAGGGAGAGGGAAGCTACAAAAAATATCACTTCAGGTAAATTGCTGTTTATTTGTTTCCACAGAGATTTAAGGTCGACTTTCTCTGTGTTAGGGAGTATGGAGGTTGCTTGATTCCTTTCCCTGCTGCTAAAGAATCAATACCCTTGAAATTGCACAGGTTCTGAGCTGGGTGGTTTGTGATAGAAGTAGGAAATCTCTGGATTGAGTTAAAAACTCCCAGCACTGAGCTTCAACACTTTCCTTGTGTAGCAATAATAATGATGCTGTATTAATTAACTAATAGTGTAATGCTAGCTTATTTTAAGTCTCTGAAGGAAAGCCTGAGCCATCTTGATCTGGTTCTTTTTTTCCCATTTTGTGCACCAGAGTTTTCATTGGGATACCACTCACATGTTTGACTGTTGCAAGTCAGATTTTAGTTGAAATAAGCTTCTGTTTCCTTATTTTGACACTCTTCCTGAAGAAATGTCACTCTTTTTCCCACTGGGAGAAAGAGAGCGTATTGGAGTATTGGCAGGGAAACTAGATCTTCCCTGCCTCCCCTTCCTCCCCCATAAACCTTGATCAGCTTTTGACATGCTTCTGTCTTCAGGAGATGGCTGAGTAGTCTTGAATGGATGTTTTATTCATTTTACTGTGCCTACAAAATGAACTTCTACAAGGCTATTTCTTGGGCTGGATTGAAAGCATCTTTTCCCCTTCTACTTGCTGTTGAAAACTGCAGGCCTATTGCCCAATCTAAGATAATGGGATTGGGAGAGGTTGGAATATTACTTCTGAGCTGATGAAAAGATTTCCTTCCTCCCCAAAGTGGGCGAATTCAAAGGGTTGAACGTTGTTTTAGCTGTATGGGTGATATATATTTTCCTGTGGCCTTTAATCTTGTAAAATTCCTGCAAAATACAGTATTTCTTAAGAAAAACCTCAAATATATGCATGTGGTCATGGGTTGACATAACAGGTCTGAGGTCATTTCCAGAAGTTGACTTTCTCCTTTACATTGAGAGTGAACTTTTACTTTAAGAAATGTCTATTCAGAGAGATCTTCAGAAGTGCAACTTCCCACTACAGGATAAAAAGTATTAAATATAACCCAGCTGTTCCCTTTGAGTAGTCTCATGTCCCTTATAACCTGGCATTTAACATCATACATTTGTACAACTGTGCATTTGTGGAAAACGTAGTGCGGTTGTTTCTCCTGCGCATGGAATATATGAGACTTTTGCAAATACTGGTTATATCAAAATCCAGTCCTTCCCTTCAGGAAAGAAATTTCTAGATCTGATTTACTTTTAATATGTTTTGAATGGGCTTAATCCAGATTCCCATTAGTTTAAATAGACTTTGGATCAGACTCAAAATAAATGCATGGGTATGGAAGGATGAGGAGGGAGCAAGAAAAATATCCATTTGCTAATAACATGGAACTGAAAAATTGCCATTGGTTTGGGCTGTAGCCTCTCTGCCCTGGTTATTAGTGCCTTTCTGTCATGGCATCAGTTAAGCCCCAAACTCGAGAAAAACAATTTGCAAAAAATTAAAGGTTCAGATTTTTTTTTTGGATAAGGTAATTTCCATAAGAAAAAGACTCTTGAGTTGTAAACAGAGAAGCTATGCTGTAAGTTCCAGAAACAGAATATAAATAGAGACAGGCATTTAGAGTACAAATATAGAACAAACTCATTAGAAGAAAACACTGGAAAACAAGTAGCAGTTCCAGAGAGATGCTCAGTATAATGGACAACAGTAGATGTTCTGTACACTGTACAGAAGTTTTAACTATTTAATAGTGTTAAGTTCTGTAATAAAGGACCTTGACATGAAATGCATCAGTCATACATACCACTTTGAAGATATGAAACGATTTGGGGTTTTCAGCGGTTACAGAAGTAGTCTGCTGCACCTTCTGAGATTAAATGTAGTTGCATAAGTTTCTTCTCTTTCCTCTAATTTCCATTTATTCCTTGGCAGAAAGGCAGGTAAGGGAAAAAATTATTTTTCCCATGTCAAAAATGTTGACTCTTTGGCAGAGTTTATTTTATATGTCATACAGAGCGTCTGTAGTATAGAAGCACCTTACTGTACTTAAGACCTGACTCTGCTAAGTGCTGGTGCATTGCTCTAAGTCATAGGTACAAGTGTTAGGGTAAGTAGTCTTGAACAGATGCAAGACATGGGTCTGGGAACATAATGTTTTGGAAAATAAGATCCTTAAGCTTAGTGGCACACAGAATTTCTGTCATGTGTGTTTGTCCTGCTTCTCTGTCTTCTTCTTATATGTTGTTTTTTTGCTCTGTCTGGACTTCTTCCACAATTTGTTTAAGTACGGATTCATCCAGTTGTTCTAAGAGGGTCAAGCTTGAAGGTTAGGTCATCCAGCATGATAAATCAATAGGAGGAAAGAAAAACAAACTTCTGAAGGACTATTCACATAGAGATAGGCAAAACTTATCTCCAGAGGTATCTGTCTCTAAAGGCTGGTACATCTTAAGTTAGGTGGGATAAATCAGAATGTTACATCTCTGCCTCCATTCCCCAATTGTAAAATAGATGGTACTACTATGTTAAGTTAAGGGGATGTGAGAAGCCTGAAATTACTGCATTTCAGAAAACAGCCATGGAACATGGTGTAAGCATTAGAGTTCAGAAGTGCTGTAGGCATGAATTCAAAACATTTTACTTCCAAGTCTTCTGCTGATTAACTGTTGTTACCTGTCCTTGTATCTATGAAGATAGAAAAGTAACATGAAGACAGAAGTTCTTGTGTGCTCTTGCTGCACATAAAGCCAACCGTATCCTGGGATGCATCAAAAGGAGTGTGACCAGCAGATCTAGGGAGGTGATCCTGCCCCTCTACTCTGCTCTCGTGAGACCTCGCTTGGAATATTGTGTGCAGTTCTGGTGTCCTCA
>JASSUY010035043.1:0-27639 GCA_032466535.1 Forpus xanthops | reverse complement strand
AAGCTGTGGCTGCCCCATCCCTGGCAGTGTTCAAGGCCAGGTTGGACACGGGCTTGGAGCAAGCTGCTCTAGTGGAAAGTGTACCTGTGACAGGGGTTAGAACTGAATGAGCTTTAAGGTCCTTTCTAACACAAATCATTCTATGATGCTATGATGGTCCTTAGACTGTGTCTTGTCTTGCAGGAGTCAATGCTCCACAGTTTATATCAATCAGGAGGAAGAAAAGCCCTGGAGAGCTTCACCCTGCCATGGCACTCCCAGTGTGGGTAGATGACTGGGGTGTACATTGCTTTCAGGGCTGTCCTTATCCATCTCTCCTTTCTCTTCCCACAAAGATCAATGGCTGAGGCAAACCCTCAGAGTTTTATGCTGAAGCTCTTGATATTATCCAGCATTGCCAAAAGGCAGGATTTGCTGACAGTCAGAATCCTATTGGCAAACCTGTGTGGATTTATGATCTTGGGTGGAAACCAATTTGAACCCTAATTTTACATGAATCTGATCCCTCTCCTGAGCCAGGCAAAACTCCATGATTCTGGCTGATTTTCACACTTGGGTTTTGAGCACTTCTGCTCACATCTGAGCTGAAGATAGAACCCTGGGCCTGTGACTGTCTGCAAACCAACCCTTCAAGCAAACAGATATGACTCTGTTCCCTACTTCTTGATGTCTTTAGCTGTAGGTTGAATTTCTTGATGTCTCCTGCTTGATTGCTTTTTCCCCAGAGGAGTACATCAGGAGGTACACGTGTTCCAGAATATAAACTGAGGAACATGTTGAAAGCATGTGCCACCATCTCATGTTACTACAACAATTGTTATAATTATGACAAGCGCTGCAGTGTTACCTCACCATCTCCTAGCTCCTTCCACTATTTACTCCTCACACAAACACAATGTTATTTGGAGAACAGCAGTTTTGGGTATTTAGGGTTTAGTTTCTGTTTCTGTTCCAGACACTTGGTGTGAATATGAAGAGTTACTTCATGGTTGCCTGCATGCAGGCATGAGAATTAAATGGGTACAGTTGAGTCTCCTGCAGATATTCATGCTGCAGCCACTGTTTGTAAACACGAATACAGATAATAGATGTAGATGATTGAGAAATCTTCTCCAAAACAAGAGGCATTGTTTGTGTGCTGAGTAACTCGAGTGATCAGTTAGGATCTGGAGGAAAGACATGTTGTGTCCAGATGAATGTACAACCAATGTGTCCCCTGCCAAAACCACCAGCCAGTACCTTGGGGAGGTCTGGGAAGCTTAGTTAAATAATGGAATAGCCAGGGAGCTCTGGTGAGGTGCACCTCATCCTGCATCTCATTTCTCATGGCAGGGATGTACCAGAGTTGTGTTCACACTGCTCAGAGTTGAAGCCCTGTGAGCTTCATTGAAAAAAGATGTACTGTGGAGGTGGTGCCATGATCCACCTGAATAAGAGCTTTCCTACCATCCTGTAAAGGTCTCTACTGTGTGCACTATGACGGTGTGTGTGAGGTGCAGCAGTGTTCAAGTATGAAGGAAGGACAATTTACAGCAGGTGATACTTGTATTCTGACTTTGAGAACCAAAACTAAGCAGTGAGGACTGTGGGTGTAAGAGAAGCCCACTTAGTGCCTTGTAGCTCTCTGGGCACTCATGGGAGTGAGGCTTCCGTGAATCTGGCTGGGTCCAGAAGATCAGCTGTGCTGGAAATGCAGGTTCATACAAACCACTTGATTTTCATCTCTTTATTCCCTGTAATAAAAGGGAACATAAGAGAACATGAAGGGGGAGAAGAGAAGGCTCCAGGGAGACCTTAGAGCAGCTTCTGATGCCTTAAGGGACAGATAAGAAACCTGGAGAGAGACTTTGAACAAGAGCCTGTAGGGGCAGGCCAAGGCGAATGGCTTTAATCTGCCAGAGGGGAGACTGAGATAAGCTCTTAGGCAGAAGCTGTTCCCTATGAGGGTGCTGAGGCGCTGGCACAGGGTGCCCAGAGAAGCTGTGGCTGCCCCATCCCTGGCAGTGTTCAAGGCCAGGTTGGACACAGGGGCTTGGGGCAAGCTGCTCTAGTGGAAGTTATCCCTGCCCGTGGAAGGTGTCCCTGCCTGTGGCAGGGATTGGAGTTGAATGAGCTTTAGGTCCCTTCCAACACAGACCAGGCTGTGATTCTGTGATCTCTCATTTCCTCCCTATCCATAACACCTGTGGGCATTAGGGCTTTGTCCATAACTTGCTCCCACACTGCTGAACGCAGCAGTTGTCTTCAGAGTTATACTTGTGCCAGCTCTTTCCGAAGCTGCACTGGTGGCTTCAGAGCCACTCAAGGTCAGCGACCATGCAAGGACAGCAGCAGCATTGTTTGTGATCCGAGGAAAGTGCTTCAGTTGCTAAATGGGTTTGAGTTGAGTTTGATTTCTCTCATCCTGCAATAACCGCTGCTCCAACAATTGTAATGCTTCTGATGTCTTTCTGGAAAACATTTGGCTTGTTTGGCAGTGCAGTGTTATGTAAACAAATATGTACCAAGCATCAAAGTCAAGGAGGGGAGGGTGAGTTCTCAAATCATTATGTAAATAACTTCACAAAGTGTTCTCTAATATTGGCTACTATGTGTGTCTATATTAATCAGTACGGACATTACTGACAAGTGAATCTTTTTCTGCTTCCTTCTCCCCAAGGTTTTGAAATGAATGTTGCTTTTTTCTCCTTGTGTAGCTGTAAAGGATGCAGTGAATGCCAGGGCTGTCTCAGCATCCCCTTCAGGTGTCACTCGGAGGCTGAAACCAATCAGACTTTGCAGAAAGAAGAATACTACCCATCAGAGTTTACAACCTTGACCCAGCACTTAAAAAAAAACACACTGGGAAGAAATAAATCCACTCAGTTGCTGGAATGGCATTGATTTGTCCCTCCCGACCTCTTCAGAGAGGCTCGAGGACATTCAGTGACTGTAAAGACTTACTTATATATCCCCAGATGAACTTTTTCGATGCTCACTGACAACATCTGTAATGGATCCAACTGGAGTGACTCTCCATTTTCCTTCATCCAAATAACTGGTGTGTTTGTCCAGGATTTGGCATCCATCTGTAATCACAGAGTAAATGGGAAAAAGCAGTTGCTGTTATCACTTCGGTGATGTTTTCTCCCACAATTATTAAACCATTGAAGTATATTGTAAGAAGATGGGAAATCTTCTGGCTTAGTGGTAGCACTGGCTGCCTAAAACTGTAAAGTTTGGGTACTGGGATTGGTAATAGATTAGCCCTGTCCCTAAGGAAAAAGAGGGCGTGAATGATCTGGCAGGAGGGGGAGATAATCAGAACTAAGGTAGAAAGCAGGGAAATAATTAAAATAGAATTTGGAAGTGATGTTTGTTTGAGGTTTGAGTTAGGTGGCAGTCAGCCCACTTGTTATAGTGGTAAGGAGAGGAGTGAGGAAGAGGTGGTGAAGGAAGAAAGGGTTGTTCCCATCTTTTAATTCAGCATCCCAGAAAGTAGGCACTTAACTCATGACTAGGGCACAAAATCATGGCAAATGAGGAAAAAGCTTTTCAGTTCTTTGAGGTGGTGTGTACTTTCTTGGAGCAGCAGCTTTCTTGGCTTCAGCACCAAAAGGGGTGAATGCCTGGGTGATGGCAGAGAAATGAAATCCATGGGCTGGGAAGGCACGCTTGGGACCACTGAAATCCGTGACCTGTTTGCTAGAATTTGCCAAGCTTTTCCTTTTTCCTTTACAGCTTTAAGGCAGGATCCAGGTGATGTGATTGCTGCTTACATGATGGCTATGAGCTTATTTGCATTAGGGTACTGCAAGTGTAATGAGCCTTCACACCAGAACAGTATTGTGGCTGCTTGGGTTTCAGTTCTTAATTAATGCAGAGTAGTTTGAGAGCGCCCATATATTATTTTCAGTTCTTGGTGTGAAGGTATCATATAGATCTTACTATATTGATGCTCTTGGCTTCTTTCATTGGTGTGGTTGGGGAGTTGTGTTTCCATTGTACCCTGAAGGGGAGCAAACATGCGTTACATGCACCGTTCAAACTCCCTGCGGCTCCAGTTGTGAAGATCCTTAGTGAAAGGAGCATTGGGAAATTGATTAATTTAAATCAATTACTTAAGGTTTTTTTCCCCCTTCTGTGCTTGTGCAGTTTGCTTCAAGTATCAGTGTTCAAAATAGCTCAGCCACTGTTAAAGGTGTGAGTGATTACTTCTGCAGCTCTGTATCTCCTCTGGCCAAAACAGAGCTTGCTGTCGATGGGAAGCTGTTTGGCGTGTACTGCCTAACAAATGGCTTTGGCTAATATTGGCTTTGTACAGTACAATATATTGGTAACTAAAGTCCTTGGGTATTCACAGGATCTGCTCTTCCTCCAGTGCACTACTATTTTTCTACTCCTACTTGCTGCATTTTATTAAGCCTGTGTAATGTGTCAAGAGCTTATTTATTGATGGGTTCATTGCCTGCCTCTTACTAAGACTGCAAAGGCAAAATGGGTGTATTTTATACAATGACAAAACACAGCAAAACTGCAGATAGCTTTCAGGAAAGCGAGGTAACTGGAATAGACTTGGGGAATTGGGAGACAAGGCCTCCTGAGAGGCTAAGGGAAAGGTGAGTTAAGGAAAGCTGGCAGACCTTTAGGGAGTTTTAAGGCCACAAGTTCAAGCTATCCCATTCAGCAAGTATAGCAGGGGACTAAATTGGTTTAATCATGAGCTCATCACTGACCTCAAATGCAAGAAAGAAATATGCAATAAGAGGAAAGTAGGTCAGGCTTCTGGAATGAGAACAGGAGTGGAGCGGGAGCAGAGACAAAATCAGAAAGGCCAAAGAACTAAATAAAGATGTAACGTTGAAGAGCCATTGGCAGTAACTAGGTAGCATTCTGTACGGCTGTTACAAGAGGCCCCCCTATACAATATGGAAAGAAAGCTATCAACATACCAGCACTGAAGGTAATCGTTTAATGTCTTCATATGATGTTCAACAATGATTACATGGTTTCTGTAATTAGGACTAGTTAGAAAGCAGTGAGGTCTTAACCTAGATATGTGAAAATGGGTTGGGGCCAACCTGGGTAATTCAGATGTTTTCAAATTGGTTGGAATTATTACTTTAACTTTAGAATACTAAATATATATATGCTTAGGTTTCATTACTGGGGTTAACTTGCAAAGGAGAGAATCAGAAGCCTGCAAACAGAGTAGCCCAGGGCATATTCTTAAAGAAGAAAGAGAAGGAGTTGGGGAGCTAGAGATCCACCAAGTTAATACTGACTTTTGGAAAAGTACATGAACAAGTGATCCAACAGCTGTTTTTAAACACATACAGGATAATAGGAACAACGTGCCAAAAGTGTAAAAGCCACCCAACTTCCTTGTGCAGCGTGGCAATAGGTCTTGTGGATGGAGAAGCAGCAACAGTTTTGTGTATTCAGATTTCAGTTGGGTCTCTGGCCATGTCTCGGTGACATTGTAAATAATTGTCTTAGTCCATCTAAGATCTTCATTACTTTCAGGAGGGCAATTGTCTCATGTAGAAGACCTACCCTAGGCTTTACCTCCTGCACTTCCTATTTAAAAGCTTCAGATAAAGTAAGGTGGGATAAATCCAAGCCAGTGTTCAGTGCTGTTCACCTAAACGTACTCTGGCTCCATGGAGTTTTCAGAAGGAACCATAAATGGAGATTCTTCCATGCTCAATCCTATAGGTAATGTGGTGAACACCCCCAAGGTGAGAGGACACCCCTCTCCAGGAGATCAGCGTTTGCTTTGCTGAGAGGGATGAAGAAAGGCACCATGTAGAGTAGAAGTCAATGTATTACTATAAGCAGCCTGTACCAGCTTGTACTCTAGTGCGAAAGCTCCACAGGATGCAAAGAGTAGGGAATGTACCCACTGTTCCATTAGGGATTGAAGGTGACATCAAGATGGGAACTCTTCCATCTAGCTTCAGCAAACATCCTGACTTGTACTGTTGCTGGATTTAGCCTTGTACTACCTCCCATGTCCCAGCAACCCAGAGCAATAGCCTGGTTATTCAGTTTTCAATTCAGGCCTAATTGCAAACCAAGCCCAGTGGCCAAAGGACAAGAGGATTCTAAATGCCAGATACTTGTGAGCAGCCAGCATGACCCAGGGAGGCACAGCTGCTCCTAATTTGCCTGAGAAGCCTATTTTAAAGCTTAAAAATACAATGATTTTTGTGCATAGCAGGGCAGCTACTCCCTACCCAGAAGGGTTTAGTATTTGTGTGCCTTGGCCTGCCAGCTGTGAGATGGGAAGAATACTTGTCTGCTCAAGGGGCGACTTTGAGACGTGCTAAATGATTTCAAAATACATCTTTTGAGATCTTCAGAAGAAAACTGCTGAATTGTAGGAAGCTTTTAGATACTGGACCTGTGCCAGATTAAGTGTTCAATTTGAATTAAACATGGGCTCCCTGTCCAGGGGGACCTCAATGCATTTCCTGAAGCACAAGAAGGTAAAGGGCCATGAGGATGATCAGGGGCTGGAGCACCTCCCATATGGAGACAGGCTGAGAACACTGGGGCTGTTCAGCCTGGAGAAGAGAAGCTGTATGGAGAGGTCAGAGCAGCTTCCAGTGTCTAATGGGGCTATAAGGATGCTGGAGAGGGACTGTGCGTCAAGGGCAGTAGTAATGGAACAAAGATTCAAATTGAAACAGGGAAAGGTCAGCTCAGATATAAGGAAGAAGTTCTTTACTGTGAGAGTGGTGAGGTCCTGGCACAGGGTGCCTAAAGAAGTAATAAATGCTCTATCTCTGCCAGTGTTCAAGGCCAGGTTGGACAGAGCCTTGGGCAACATAGTCTTAGTGTGAGGCATCCCTGTCCATGGCAAGGGGCTGGAACTGGGTGATCTTAAATTACTTTCTAACCCAAACCATTCTATGATTCTGTGACTGTGGATGTTTTGCTCAGTCTTGTATTGATGGAGCTATTGCAGGCGCATGTTCATAAAGAATGAGCCTGTCCTGAGGGGAGAAGGGAAGAAGGATGGGTCCAATGGGCTGTTGGCATAGCCTACCTCCATGAATGTTGGGAAGGAGCAGAGCTGCGGCTTTTTGCAGCACATAGCTGAAAGCTATGGCTGCAGTTGCTTCTCTTACAAATGGGGCATCCTCTCGCAGCATCAGTCTTTGTTCTACCTAGGGCTAAGCCCATTTTGCCTGGGGAAGTCATTGTCACTGCTCTTCTTAAGGGGCTGTAAATCCTTGGTAGGAGGGAGCCTCACTGTTGCAAGGAATGACTAACGGGCAAATTGGAAACTGGTAGCTGCACATGCCCAAGGTATCAAGCAATGCCAATGATATGGGCTGGGAATGTTGTTTATACCTTGGCTGCTCAGTCTGGCTGTGTACTACAGTTGCTGCTTCACTGAAGGCATTAAAATCATCGAATCAACTAGGTTGGAAAAGACCTTCAACGTCATCAAGTCCAACCTTTAACCTAGCACTGTTAAATCCACCACTAAACCACGTCACTATGTGACATGCCTTATGTGAAAGGGAGACAGGAGATCAGAGATGGGATCTAAAAAGAATCTGCATCCCTCTCTCAAGAAGATCCTTGAACCACCCAGCTTCTGACAGCACACAGGGAAGGGATACAGTGAAATTAGCCACCGCTGGACCTATATAAGACACAGCTCAAACACCAGCATTCAAGAAAATGCAAGCATCCTCACACAGCTTTTGTCCTCTGGCATCAGCTCCTCTGGCAGATGTGGTCCTTCTATCTCTGGCCAGTGACCTAGAATTTTGTTTTAAATATTGGTCTTTTGAATGTTCTCTTTGTTCATAGCCACAAGGTGGCATTGCAGATTAAAGGGAAAACGGCTCTTGCTCCCTGAGAGATGAGAGGTTCGACTGGAAAACAGTTGTCCAGGCACCCTGAAATTCCTTCTGAGTCTTGGACATGTGAGGAAGCTCTTCCTATCAGCTCACAGGCCCCTGGTTTAGGGCGAAGTGAGCATGATGCTAGCCGTTTTATCATCATGAAGAGTTTCAACTGATTCAGCATCTGCAATTACGTTTGAGGTGTTCAGAGCTGCTGCTTTGCTCTCCTCCTGCCTTTGGGATGGAATGTAGTTTTAGAGCTGTGTGAAGGGTGATGGTGTCACCTCGCAGGCTCTTCTGTTTCAGTTTGTGTTCAAATCCTGAGGAAAACTTCTTTCTTTCTGCCCGCTCCCACTTGTACCTTCCCCTCACATTTCCCTTGGTTTCTATGCAGGCTCAAACCTGAGCTCTCTGAAAGGATGGTAAGCTTCAAGAGAAGCTAAACCCTCATCAGAGGCTTGAGATGAAAGTCTTGCTTGCTTATAAGGATGAAGGTAAATTGAACATGCTGTAGCTGGACCTTCTCTGTACATGCCAGGTTTTACTGTGATCTAGGGCTCAGCCTTTTGTGTTAAAGGTAAGAAGACTCACAGCAGGGTGCTCAAAGGTGTTTGTTTCTCTGCTGTGTGGATGGAACAAGGCATTGGGGAGATCTGAGTGAATCCACCAGACACCCAAAAAATGGTACCAAGTTTCTTACTCTGGAAATGCTGACCAGTACCAGAATGTACTTCATTATTATTTCCTAGTCTTATTACAAGTCCCTGTCCCAAGGAGTGTGTCATCCTTGTGTATGTCCAGCTGTAATACAATGAAGGGCCTGATTTTTGCTTAGTCCCCACTATGTTGCTGTAATAAAACTGATGTATTGCTTCTAGTCCTGACTGTTCTTATTGGTATTTGCTGCTTTTGTCTGGATATACTTTCCATGTAAACCAGGAAAAGCAGTTCTGCTGAAAGATGGATCTTCCCAGCAGTGGAAAGGAGTGCTAAATGGAGTGGGGCAGCATCAGGCCAGGAAAGGAAAATCTTACCTGTTTTGGAAAGAAAGTGAAAATAGCTTTATTTTTACCTCTGCTTGGGAGAAGGACTGAAAAGCAGAGGAGATGAAGTGAGCTTTTGCTTAAACCCCACTGAAAGGGTCTGTTAGGGATTTTTGCAGATAAGTGGAAGATAACTGACAGTGTGTTTCACCAGGCGAGAGAAATACCCTTGTTCTGACTCTTTCTGAGAAGGAGGAAAGCAGTGAAAATTCATCAACATTAACAGGCACATGACAGCAGAGAAAAACATCATGTAGTTTTGCTTGGACAATTTTCACCTGGGTGAGAAAGCCAGGGCGTATAAATCTTTACAGACCTACACTTAGAGATGTATTTATATACACGCACATATGGCTAGGAGTTTCTTGATATATTGGACGTGTCTGATTCCTTTTGTGACCAGGGTTTTTCTTTTTAAGGACCAACACTAAAAAATGTTCCATGTTTGCTTTGCCAGTTGTCCATAAACTTATCCTGGTTTTCTGTGTCTGTCTGCCTTGAGGTTGCTGCTCTGACTGAGGAGACTCTTGCACAGGCCAGTTGTCCTCCAGCTGTGAAACTGGTTTTCTCTATGGTTCAAAAGACCATGGTGAAGACAGGCCTGGAAGCATGCAGGAATATCATTATAGGTACTGTGGGAAACACTGATTTTTGCTTCAGCTCCTTGTCCTTGTTGAGGCTGCTGAGACGCTGGCACAGGGTGCCCAGAGAAGCTGTGGTTGCCCCATCCCTGGCAGTGTTCAAGCCCAGGTTGGACACAGGGGCTTGGAGCAAGCTGCTCTAGTGGAAGGTATCCCTGCCCGTGACAGTGGTTGGAGCTGGATGAGCTTTAAGGTCCCTTGAACACCAAACAAGCTGGGACCCTGTGACTCTGTTACAGACTTCACAACTGACTTTGCCCAACACACTCACCTGCCTCTGTTCAGCAGAGGTGATGCTGCCCAGCAGTTGAGGCTGAACAGTTTGTATTCCTGCTTGAACAGACACTGTCTCTCGCTGTGTACAAAGCAACTTGGACCGGGAGGCCTGATGGAATATAAACATCAAGTATTTCTTAAATATTGTGACTATTCCGTTCCTGATATGTAAATAAGCAGTTGGCATTACAATTTATGGGGTGTTTGACCATGGGCAAAATACGTAAAGCTGACGATAACATCCAATTATGTTAGGATCATTTAAAAAGGTGTATATGCATCCTTCTGGGTGCTATGTACTTTTGGGTGTAAGCCAAGCTACTGACTGATAGGGGTTAGGATGAGGCTAGCAAGAAACCTCCTCTTACCAAGGTTATTTCGTAAGTGCCTACTGCAGCGTTTCATATGTACCACTGGAGCAGCTGGTGCTGGCTCAACTCCTCTGTCAGGCAGGGTGCTGAAAGAGATGTATTGCTGGGCTGACCCAAATAGGGAATCCGATGTTCTTAGCTTTTTTTTTTTTCAGTCTCTGACCTGAAGGGAGAAGTGAACCTTTTGAAAGAGAAAAGTTAGACAGAAAGAATCCTGCCTGGTGCACATTTCCAGGTGAATGTTCAGGTCAGCATTACCTAATGCTGGAATCAAAGCTTTGGGGATTCATGGGCATTTCCAAGGCTGCTGTGATATTGCAACCCCTGTGTATGACCTGTGCTTAACACAGGGCTTTTATTCACCTTGAAAGTCTCTTCAGCTCTTCAGTCATCTCTGATCTGGCAGGGAGAGTGAGTGAAGAAGTAATATGATTTAGCAGGATCTCTGGAGATGAGCAGATGCAAGTCCAGCTTCCCTGCAATAAAGAACTTTATTACAGTGATGGCTGTTGGATGTGTTCTAGAGGAGTTTGTTAAAGAAAGTTTGGGACGGTATGGAGGTTTTCTGGGGAAAAGATGCTGTTTAAACTCCCACCTATGTGTAACTGTTGAGTAGTATGCATCACAGTAGGAAAAAGAACTATTTGCTGCATCTGGTAAAACACTGTGTGCACATAAAATCATGCAATGGTTTGGGTTGGAAGGAACCTTAAAGCTCATCCAGTTCCAATTCCTGCCACAGGCAGGGACACTTTCCAGTAGATGGGGTTGCTCCAAGCCCCGTCCAACCTGGCCTTGAACACTGCCAGGGATGTGGTCTAGTAAAGGTGGGATCTCTCTTGTGCCTATTGCTGCTGACCAGCGAGTACCTTGGGGTGATCTCAGCCTTGATGAGTTCTCACCAAGTGCCCAGTTAATGGGTAAGTTGTGTTTCTGCCCAAGGGGCTTACTGAACCACGCATGGTGTAGCTTAGTGACACAGGTTCAGACCTGTGTTCTGCTGCAGAATGAAGTCATGAGCTAGATTTCTTCTTTGAAGGCCTCCAACCTGATGAACTCTCTGGTGGGTTTTGGGGCTTTTACATTGCGTAGTGAGTACCTGCCTTCAGGTGCTGTCTGTAAAGCAGACACACCTTCAACCTGCATAGATTGCAGTATTGTCTCACTTGGCTTTTGCTGCTTAGTTTGAATTAAGGGTGGGCAGTATCATCTCTCTGCTTTTGCTGAAACAAATGCATGTCTGCAGTATACCTTTGGGTTTGATAAATCACCTTTTAAAACATTTCTAGAGTGTGTTGCTGTGCTCAAATGCTGAGGCCTTCGTCGGGAATGGCACTGAATTTGAAATACGTTATTTGGTCTTAAAATCTATACTCTGACATGCTCCAAAGGTCTGAGGTGGCTGCCAGCACCTAAGCCCATTTTCAAAGCACAGGCAGTGACTTTAGTAGTAGTTAAGTTTCATGAATCAGACTATTCTGCCTCGGACACTCCTGAAGAGGAAATCTGTTTAAATATCTCTATTGTGCATCTGCACTTCATGCTTTCATATGGGAACAATTTTTCTCATGCGCATCGGGGAAGGATGAGTAAGGAAACAGTGAAACACTGACCTCAGAAGCCCTCAGGGAACTTTCTAGAGCCTTGTGCTGCCTGTCTGGAAGTGTGGATGTGCTTACTCCAGTCTGTCCTTGTTCCTCTGGTTATCCTGCATACACCTCCCACTGATGCACATCCCTGTCAGGGGGCGTGAAGACACCAACAAGCAGCAAAAAGCCCACAGGTATATTGAAGGTGGGTGCTGATAAGCGAATTGGTGAGAAGTTGTTCATAACTGTTGCTATTTTTTACTACCCACTGTGTAGATGCAGAGGAATATACTCTCATCAGCTGTCAGGTTAGCAACTTGTGTTCTCGGTGGATTCATTTCAAGGTTAAAGGCAGAGCAACTATTGCCCTTGATTTCCATAGCATGAAACCAGAAGACTCAAAGGCCTTGCTGAAGCCCACTTGAGAAGGAAGTTCTATTTCTATGGTTTGAAATGACACCAAGGCATGTGGGCATCAGTGCACAGGGATGTTGGCATTTCAGAGGTGTCTCTGATCACCACTTGTTCTTAACACAGATATATCATCCTTTCTGTGCAAGATTCAGTTGGCTAAGAAGGCTTTATTCCCATTTGTTGCTGTGCAAATGAGGGCAGAACCAGACTGGAGTAGATTCATGCATGCACACATCTGGCTGTAAGAACATCTGGGAATGGGGCTGAGGGGAGCATGTGTAAGCAGTTCTCTTTGTAATAGTAGCAGGTTTGGTTTAGGACCCTGAGATTAAGGGGTATGGCTAAGAGTTACCCAGAGGTTAATATTTACGTTTTATGGAAAAACCTTAGTGGAGAGGAAAACATTTTTGGCTGTTTTGGAGCAAAAAATGAAATGTTCCATGGAAAAGAATGATTCCCTTTTTAAATTTCCCCCACCCCTCCAAGTGCATGTAAATACTGGAATGAAATGAGAACAAGTTTGATGGCTCCTGGCTGGTCCTTGAAAAGCAAACCAAGAGCTAACAGCACAGGAATGGTGGGGTGATAATGGAGTGGAAGGCTAAAAGCAGTTACTCCTGAGCTCAGCAATGTGGCCTATGCTAAGCAGGGCCTAGCTGTGAAGGAGCATGAAATCTCTTCTTTGATGTTTACCATGTTTTTTGACCATATCAATTAAAAGTTACTATAAGGAAACACAATAACAGTTCTCACATACTTAACTGAGTTACTGCATTAGTTTAATATCACTCATTGCTTTGTACTTTATACTCCACTCCTTTCTGTGAAGACCTTTAAGCTCTCTTCCTCTTTCCTTCCCTCTCTCTTTTCCCTGCTGTATTGTTGGTGCCTTACCTGGGACAGGCAGAACCGTGTTGTTGTTTGTAGTCTCACATCCCAGAAGCAGAATTTTTGGTGAGACAGTCATTCAAACCTTGAAGCCTCCAAATAACCCTATTTGCAGTTCAGGTATGTTATGTTCTCATAACTTCCTAGGCCACAAGACACCCATATACATCCCTAAGTTGATGAGTGCCTGGTGGGTGGCTGTTGGTAGATAACTGAGTTCACCCTCCTAGCTCTGCCCGTAGGAATATCGAGTTGTTCATATGTATGATTAGCTCTTGTGGTTGAGCAGGGCTCTGTCTGGGGTGGCCGACGCAGTAGAAGATGGTTTTCTGTCCGCTATCTTCCTTCCTACTGACCTTCCCCAATATGTCCTTGACTAAATATGTAGTTCTGCACACGAAAGGAAGGAATTTAGAAGTGTGTGGAGTACTTGCAATTAAATGTCATGCAAGCCACATGTGGTTTTGTTGCTCCAAATTCAGCTCAAATAAGTGGAAAGGATTACAAAACGAGAGAACAACTTGGGTCAACCTGGACTGTTAAACAAAATATGTTTTTTGTCATAGCACCTAGGAGTATGTGATGCATTTGACCAAATGAAGACAGCAATGTGGAATCCAAGTAAGGGGCTCAGGCAAGGTATAATTGTCACGAAGAGCATTGGCTAGTATTGCTTCATGAGCCTTTCTAGTACTGGTGCTTGAAATAGTTGCTGCTTGCTTTGCTTGGCTTGTGCAACTGCAGAGAAGGGAATGTTTTCCATGCCCACTGTGACAGGACAAGCAGAAATGAAGGTAAGAGTCAGATGTGAGGTCATGGCTTTTGCTAATGGCAAATTGGGCAAAGGAGAGATGGAGCTATTCGTGTTGAGTGAGCCAAAGCTTAGGGGGCTCTCGTGTCCTTAACATTAACGTTGTTTTCACTTGCTGAACTATGCAATGAATGAGAGATCCTCATATGTGAGATGTTATCACCCACCATTCATGTACAGTTTCTCAATGAGCCCACTCAAATCTTTGTTATTCCTGTGATCAAGAGACCAGTTTAACTTCCTGATTAAGAAATTTCCCTCTGGTTTTAACTGAGATTTGCTCTGTCCTGCTAGAGCAGCATCCAAAAGTCTACAGCCAACCTGGCACAGCCGTGCTGTCTCCCGTACCCCAGGCTCTGCAAGGAAGGACATGTGCCTCTTCCTGAAAAACTAAGGAGAATGATTTGCTGTGTGTATCAGCAATGCCATTTTCTTCCCAGTCAACTGCTCCTGCTGGGGCAGTCACGTTCCCTCCTGCCAGCCTTTCATTGTGCTTTTGCAGTAGGAAGAGGGGGATAGAAGAAGGGGGGATCTTAATTGAAAAAGTAGGCCTAGGGCTTGAGGGACATAACAAAGTCAGTGGGAGTGTGTGAACAGCAATTTATTTTGTCAGTTCAAGTTACAGTCACCCTGACATGTGAAAATTGCAGATGCCAGTTTCTCAACGTGTCACTGTGACAAGCAGCATCCCAAATAATGAAACTCTGGACTTGGTTTGCAGAGCTTTGGAAAGCCCAAGAATCGGGATCTAAAAATTGGCTGATAAACTGAGTTTTCTTTGACATTAGGGGCATGATCTTAGCCTTTCACAAGATGATCTTCATACCTTTCATTACTTCAATAGAGCACTCCTGTCATTGTAGTGCTCACACTGTTTATGGCCTTCACAGCCTATTTGGGCTTTGGAAATCGAGCTATTTTCATGAGGAACGAAGCAGACCTTTTCCCTTGAAAGTGTAAAGGATTGGAAGGAGTGTGACTGAAGCATTGATACGAGACTGAGTAGAGCTCCAAAGCTACTTGTTAAGGCTGGGATCCAGTTAGGAAATTACCTGTTCCCTTGGCTGCTTTTTGAATGTTCTGTTTCTATACCTTGTTCTTCACATGTGAAATGGGAAGTAATGTTGATATTTACTTCTCCTGTCTTTTCTGACTCAGTTTAGTAAGCAGCAATCCTTTCCATGTATTTCTATAGCACTTAATACAGTTTGGCTCAGCCATTATTATGGTATCTAGATAGCCTAGTAATAGTATCTCTTGTTTTGTGCAGATCAGTTCCAATAGTATTCTTGCCAATGACTGTTTGTTCATTGGCCTTACAGAAGTGGACAAATAGCCACTAATGATCATTAATGATCTTCATTAGAAAAATGAAGAGTTTATTGCAAGTTCCATCAGAAAGAAGCTGTTCTGCAGTGACCCTTGGCAGGAGTTTGAGTAGCAGCAAAGGTATTCATTGTCTTTAAAAAAGAAGTCCTTAATAACATGGCAAAGATATGAAAGCTTCTCTCTCCGATTTCTTCATTTAATCTGGGTTAGGAGTCAATAGGGTGGTCAGAATGTATGACTTCTGAGGACATCCTGAATAACTAGACTCATTTTATCTTGGAAGAAAAGAGTGAGAGAGGATGTTGTAAGTCTTCAAATGCATAGAAGACCTGTGCATGCAAAAAGCAGTATGTTATCTTTGGAGAAGAATAAGATGAGAAACTGTGAATTAAACCGCAAAGAGGTCTGTGTTCGGAAGTTGAAGGTAAGTATCAACAAGGCCAGTGAGGTCAAGAGCTTTGTGCTGTCTCCTGTAGTACACAGTCCTAGTAAGCTGGGCATGGAAGGGCATAAAAGATGCTGTCAAGCCAACCCTTGTTCTAAACCAACATCTGGAAGATTTGGGAAGCTGAAAGTCAGTGGGTACAGGCAGATTGATGTGGTTTTGTGACTTTGGAAGAGCTGCTAAGCTGACAGGAGGGTTGTGCCTAGGAGGGTTTCAGTAGTGTAAGAGGAGCCTGTGTTTGCAGGACAGTACATCACCTTTGGCTGTACTGCTCTCTCTTTTCATGTAAACTTAAAAATAGGGGATGGATTCTCAGAGAGTCAAAGCCAAACTGTCCTTGTGCAGCCAGGGCCAAAAGTAATCTTGGTCACATGAGGATGAAGACAGGGATGTGCAGTGAGCCAGAGTGGGATCAGCTCTTGCTGACAGACAAGTGAGCTCGGACTGTGTGCTTTCCAGGACATGGTGACAGCTGAAGTCATTCTTTTCCATGGAAAAGCATCCCTTGCCTTTGCATCAGTGCTCCAAGGGGAAGTGCTCTGCTGCCCCTCTCACACATCCAAGAGGGCTACATCTGTTTTTTGGGAACTACAGGACAAAACTATATGAATTAGGCTGCAAATCTGTGTTGGGATATTTACTGATTGTTCTTCGTCCACAGCTGCCCTGGGGACACTCTTGTGCGTACATCCTTAGATGGACAGACTGCAAGAGCTGATGCAGTTACTCGGCAGACACTTCACATGATATTAGCCCTGTGCTTGTTTGTGCTCTTAAAACATGCGTCATTGTACGCTGCAATTATAAGGAGAGCTAACTGGCAAGGAAGGATGATTGCATCAGTAAGCCACTGGAACAGGAATAACTAATTCTGCTCTTAACTCCTCATTTAACCCTGGCTCTGACACTGAAGATCAGTGTTCTCATCTGAAAGGAAAAAAATGTTCCATACCTGATTTATCTCATTTCCTTGTATAATAGCATCATGTCTGCATCATATTTTGAAGGGACAGAGACATGAAGTTGTGTTTATGTGATGAGGATCAAACTATAGGTGCCCTACAATTAATGCTGATAGTAGTAACTATAAAAAAATATACAAAGAGGTTGGAAGCTCAATCATAACAGCAATGGCAAAAATTAAAGTCCGTAGTATGTAATAGAACCTGGTTAATTCTTTGTGTCAATTTGCAACTCTGACATCCTTCACCAAATATGCTGGCAGGCTCGTAGTGCTTTCAAGAAAAGCTTTAACAGCCAAGTTCCAGCACTGACATCTCATGTTGCTTTTAGTTTATTACTATTGTAAAATGCGCTACTGAACACTTCTGAGCGCACTGTGCAATAAAATGCTGTGGAGTTACAAATGAATTTTGTTTGCAAGGTGAATGAGCCTGTGATTTGGAGTCTTTGGTATCAATATCATTGATGGTTTTGTGGTGAAGATGAATGCAGTCACAAGGATCTGGGCTTCAATTTGGAAGGTTTGGCATAGTTGAGAAAAGGTTAATTTTGGTGGGATTCTTTGTAAACTTTTATCCAAATTGTTCAGCCACTGATAAAATAAGAGTGGTTTTGGGGTTGGTTTTGGTTTTTTCCTCCTGGTTTGCTGCTTTTTCCTCTTCTAGATCCAACATCTGTTATGAAGTCAACCTTTTTCTACCTCTGCTCCTACCTCCCAACCCCTACAAGACCCCATTGTCCCATGGAGCAATGTTTACAGGTTGACAGTGTTTGCAAGAAGCTCCTCTGTGGTCCTTGTGCCTCCTTTTTTGTGTATAACCCATTATAAACCCATGCAAAAATCTCCCAGCTGAGGAGCCAAGTCATCACTTTGAAATGCACAGTGCCAAGTAATACTTTTTTTCCCCCTTAAATATTTTAGACAATGCTTTTAGCAAAATGGGTCATTCCTCTGTCTAGTCAGCATGCAGCTCCTGGCAGTGACCAGTTCTAGGTACCAGAGCTGCTGCAGTGGGCAGTAATGGATTAAATATGTCCACTGTGAAAGATTTTTCCTTAATTGCATTAGGTTGAGGTTTATTTTATACCCTTATCCATGGCGTCAAGCCAAAGAGACCACACTGCACCTTCCTTTCCAAGGTCCGAGTGCCGAAAAGTATCCCTTTACAAGAAGGGTGCTTAAGTGCTTTTCTGAATCAAAGCCTGAGTCAGTGTTTTAATGTACTCAGTTCATGCTTGGAAATGGCTTATACTCCTCTGAGCAAATTTCTTTTAAAGAAGCTAACCCTACTACAGTGTCTGAAGAGTTCAATGTCACACTGAAAACTTATCCCACAGATCTGTGCCCAAAGAGATCTTGCTTAATGGATACTACCTATTACTTACTGCCATACACCATTCTTCTTTCAGGCATTGAAACAGTCTGTTCTCTCTCCAGGCAACGTGTCAAATTTTTGTCTGGTCGCCCATGGTGTTTTCCATTTATATTCAAGGTTCTGGGGAAGGTCACTTCAGTGCAGCATCAACAACACCTCCATAAACATGATCTCATAGAGATATTTGAGGCTAGCTCAAAGGCAAGAGTATGGTAGGACTCAGACTGCCCACTGGGACGTTTAGGCAGCCATCTTGTGGAGACATCAGGATATCTCAAGTGGATAGAGACCCATAAAGATCACTGAGTCCAACTCCTGTTCCCTCCCAGGTCTGCCTAACACTAAGCCATATAACTAAGAGCATCCTCCAAATGCTCCTTGACCTCTGATAGGTTTGGTGCTGTGAGAAGCTTGTTCTGGTGATCAAACCACCTTTTCAGGGAAAAACCTTTCATTGTGTCCAATCTGAACTCCTCTAAATACAGCTTCATTCCATTTCCTCATGTCTTATCACTGGTCACCAGTAAGATCAGCACCAACATCTCCATGCTGTAGCCATCGGCTGCCATGGGGCACCCGTCAGCTCACCACAGCTACTTCCAGCACAGTGGACCATGTTGTCCTTTCAGAAGGTCTGAAGCAGGAGCCTGGACTGCCTGGACATGCTTTATTGTGGCTCATTTCAAGCTTTGCTGCTGCCTGCTGGTCCCTTGTCTGAGTGTTGCAGTGCTTGGGGAAGATTCATCCCGTAGTCTTGCTGGGCTATTTTAAGACAGTGCTGCCGAGTATCTGTGCAAGCCCATGTGCTTCAATTAGCCTTTGTCTGGCCTGAGCTGGTTTTGTTATCACCCTCTTTTTTGCTGATAAAGCAGGAACATTTTTAGAGGCGATTTCCAACACCACCACCACCACCCCCCCACACACACACAGGATGGATGGGAATGAACTTTGTCAGGTGCTTAGAGTAAAAGGAATTGTAAGGATACCTGGCTCCCTGGTGCTCCTGACAAATCACTCCGGGGGCCTCGTGGCTCAGGTTGCTGGATCTGCAAAGCAAGGCGAATATTCACTTCCATTATATATATTAATAGTGCTTAGTAACTTTGAACAAGGTCAAGACTTCACTGCATTACCCACTGTGCTAAGACATGCATACATTAGTTCCTGCCTCATGCCTCCTGTAAAGAAGTGACGTAAGGATGCAGTGCCAATGAGATGCAAGGAATGATCCATAATGCGTGATGTATTCTGAGGTTCCATCCTGTCAGTCTGGCTCATCTGATGGAGTACGTTATGGGTGGGAGATGACTTGAGCTGGCCTTTCCTAACTTGATTATCTTCTTTCAGCATTAATACCAATAATAAGGATCCATGACTAAAGGGAGGCAATATCTGAAATGCCTCTGCAAAGTTCTGATGCTGCTGCTGATGTAAACCAGTGGGAATAAAGCAGCAATGCCAAAGCGTATGTGTCTCCACCAAAGCAGGCACGTGCTTTGTTTAAAGCTAAGACTCTCATTTCCATCATTGCCTTAGGTACTGGAGTCACCCTCTAGATGACTTCATGGTCCTTCCAGTTAAGACCAATGACTCTCTGAATTAATAGATCAGTGGACAACAGCTCTGTCAACCCACACTATGAATTAATAAATAGACTGTTTTCAACCCAGATTTAGAGCTGACAGGCAATGTTCTGCCATAGCCACTGTGCCATTGTTCTATGCTTCAAACTTAGAAGCCACGGTTACAATAAAGAATAGTTTGGAACCTCTGGATGTTAAGTTGCTGCAAGCTCCCATGGTGGCTGCTGGAGTCTAAACCTGTTTTGTGGCATTAAGTTATTCTGGTGGGACCCACACTATGTTAGTGCCTTTGCAGAGAGGATGAGGAACCTGTGTGTGTACAAGTGATATGTTGGGGTAGTGTCGCTGAGGTTATGGAGATGTGAATGTGGATCTGTGATGGGATGTGACTTTTTTGGGTACTTCTATAAATAGATGATGTTGATAGTGGTGCTTTCTCCTAGTGCTATCGTGACCATTTGTTCTAGTTTCATATTTGGAGGCAATAATTAAAGGTCAGGCTGGGTACAAAGGTGACTGGATTTGTTGTTGATCATGTAACTTTGTTGGTGGCAAAGAGATCACACTTGGTCCAAGGTTGGACTGAAAAAAAGTGGATGCTTGTCTCCAAAAATCTCAGTCTGGTTTGAGTTGAAGGCGCCTTAAAGCTCACCAGTTCCAACACCCTGCCAGTGGCAGGGACATCTTCCACCAGAGCAGACTGCCCCAAGCCCCTGTGTTCAACCTGGCCTTGAATACTGCCAGGAGTGGGGCAGCCACAGCTTCTCTGGGCACCCTGTGCCAGCGCCTCAGCACCCTCACAGAGAAGAACTTCTGCCTAAGAGCTCATCTCAGTCTCCTTTCTTTTTTCTTAAAGCAGGAGCTGTGCAAGCACTTGAGGAAGGAGTGAAGTTCATTTAAGCAAGACTGTAGTAAATTGTCATCCTCTGTAAGGTATAGAGCTGGATCTGCAAAGCCACTTCAGCAGCAGAGCTAAAGCTTTTTATTAGTAGGACTGCAGTGAGATGATGTACTGATATAGATGTCAGCTTTATATCCTGAACTGAGATGGTTGTAATGGAGCAAAATCAGGGTGTTTGAGCTCTGAAAGTGGGACGCATCTGAGATTAGAAATGCTGTCTGGATAGCTGCAGCTTAATCTTGTATGAAAAAGTACATAAAATAACTTATGAAATGAAGGCCTAGCTATGAGGTGGTAATCATTTGCTCTATAGTCGCTCTATTGAACAATAATCTGAAGGTTTGTGTAATGCAGAATAAGTTCATAAATCATTAAAATCAACAGTGATTAAAATATTCTTTTTGTTATCCATTTATATATATATTTATAACAATCCCACCTTACAGAGTTTTAGAGTGAGATACAGTTCATCAAAAGCACTGAATACAGTTTGTGAGATGCTGGCTCTTCCTGCCTTGTAGGAGGAACTCCCTATGCAGGGCAGTGCTCGGGGGGAAAAAAAGAGAAGGATCCAGAGATGTTATTCCAAGAAAGAGTCTAGACATTAAGCCGCTGCATAAAAAGCTATTGGAAACTCAAGGATTTCCTTACAAGTCCTTGCATCTTTCTTTCCTGGCTTCTTCTGGAAGCTGCAAAGAGGTCCGTTGACTTCACTAAGATTCACAGTACCACATAAATTAGGCAGAAAGACTCCATGGGAAGGGGGCCAAAGGAAAAGACAGTTCTTAAGTATATTATCTATTTAATTCTTCTCATTTATATATTTCTCTCCAACAGCAGCTCTTGCTCTGTACTTAGTGAAATATGCTTTGAGGTAAGTTGAATTGCCAAAAAAGTAAGATAACCTGCCAAAAATAGTGAAGTTATATCTTCATTCTCCATTCTATATGAAATAACACAGCAGAACTAGTAAATACAAGGGTCATGTTACGTCCTGTGTTGATGCAGTGCTTCAAAAATCACCTCAAATTGTTCTGCTGTAAGTGATGAGGTGATGTTGATAGAAAAGAAAGCAGAAGGTCCTATAGAGCAGTTTGAATACTGGGTCTTTTTTAGGTGGCTGGTTGGATATAGGAACTCATGGCAATAAGCCACAGCCATATAGCTGGTACCCAGCAACAGGCGTTTGGAGCTTGGCTAGGTGTCCATTCCTGGTAGGAGTGTCAATGGATAGGTAATATTTTCTATCTCCTGTTTCAGGGTACAGGGGTGTGGAGTGTTGTTGTCTTCCAATAGCTTGTGTTTCCAGCTCTCTGCTGCTTATTGAAGATACTTATTTTTGTGACTGTTGTGCTTATCAGGGTGGATTAGCAACTCTGTTGACTTCAGTGCTTTGGCACAAGCTATCAGGAATTATTTTAGCAGCGCTCTGCCCTGGACAAAGTACATCTAGTTTTCAACCTCTGCTCTCACTTCCAAGCAATAAGCTACTGAGGGTTTCATTTACAGTCAGGCATTCAGTGGAGTTCCTATCGGCAGCTTTTTGTTGTACATTGGATTTCCCTTTGTTAAAGAGAAAGGACCATCTCCACTTAATGGTTTCTGGCTACCAGTAAATGGTGGCTATTCCACAAGGAGGTATAAAGCACAGTAGGATGTTTTCAGAGAAGGTAATAAATCTGCTGGGATTGTCACAAGGAGTGCCAACATCGTTTGAGAGAGAGGAACTTGTGGCATTTCCTTTGCTTCATTTAGGGCGTCATCTCCACGAAGGCTGGAATACGTAGGCCAAATTCTCTGCTCAGCAGATCTATCATTTCCCAGAACCGAAAGGGCTGGGCCCATCCCCTGCAAATTGTTTAGGGTAATACCAGGCTTTACTTTCACTATCTGTGTTCCAGGGGAACTGAAAACCCAGCCCTCTTCTTGGGCGAGCTGATTGCCCTTTGATAGTACCTTCAGGGCTGTGAAGAAGTTTGTAATGGAACATATTCTCTGTAATGGTGTTCAAGGTAAGGAAGAATTTAATCTGAAGTAAAGGCTGATCGTTTGAGACTTGGAAATTGAATATCCTCTCCATGCCATTATCTCCAGCAAAAAGTTCACTGATTTCCTCTCACGTGATTCAGAGTAACCTTTACGTTCCTACATACCTTTAAAGTAAATGTGATTGCTCACTCCAGAAGGGTTCCTCACTCTTGTGAATTAGTTCCTTCTCATCATCATTCCACCTGCCTCCCCTGCGGATGAATGTCACCACAACCTCTGTGCTTCCACGCTAAAACCTGATCTCGTCACTCACTTCAAAGATGCAATTCACTGCCAAATACCTCACCTTCATCCATCTCAATCTAAACTCAGCAAAATGACCTCTCAAAAAGTACTCTACAGAGGCACTCTTTAATCAACATCTGTTTAGAGCTTTCTCCCCTTAACTTCACATAGGCAGATTGTTTTCCATAATTAGACACAGATAGGCTTTGATATAACCAGCTGACATATAGAATACATATTCATTTCTCTCTCTGACTGCTTGAAGGATCTGAGTAATGCAGAAGAAACACCTAGTGCATTTAATACTAGTCTCAAGAGCTTCAGACTTGTCTAAGAGAGTCAGTGAGGCACTTCAGGTAAAACTCAGCTCTTGTTAAAATGAGAGGCTTAGGACAGTGTGATGCTCTTGATGAACTAAGAGGCTGTATTTAGATAAGAAATAGAGAGGAACTTGGAGTCCGTGTCTCTTATTTTCCTTTGCTAGGTGGGCTATAAGGAGCAGGCATGCTCCCAAGGAGCAAGAAAATGATGCATTACTAAAGCTATCACTGCAAAGAGTTTATGGTTTTGCAGTCATAGCCCTGAATAGCTACTTGAGGATCATTGATGCGCACTGCCCTGGACTTTGCTTGATCTGGATTGTCTGAGGCCATTTGTAGAGACTCTAGTTCATACAAACACTTCAACATATGCTTAAAGTTATTCATATGTAAAATACCCCTTAAGCGCTCTCTACTAAACATGACCTTGATCTCTTGGTGCTGCAGTTCCCAAGTGAAAAACATATGATAACAGCTTAATCAGGCTGAAAACTCCCAGCAGTCCCATGCTACTATTTCTCATGTAACATAACAAAACATATCTATAAACGTGATAGTATTTACTGGCTTGATTCTGCCCTTTCCCTGCAGTGAAATTAAATAACAACTGACTCCAGAGGCAGGCTGATTGATTTCAGTGAAACTAATGCTACTACTCAACAGGAGTAAAGGCACAAGTAGCGGAGTCAGGCACTGAGCAGGGTCTGTTACTCCCCTGTTAGTGCCACAGAACTGTGGTTATTTTGAGAAAGCCTGCTCCTATTTTCTCTGTCTCCTCCTGATCTTTTCTTTTTTGCCTTTTCTCAGCTTCATAGAAGTCTCAGAAATTATCAGTTGTCTGTCAGCTTTTAAAATCTCCTATTTCTGGAACTTTCAGGTTCCTCAAGTGAGCGTTTAGAGCCACTGTATCTCCAAACCATCTGCTATTATTGGAAAAAAACCCAAAACCACTTTAAAAGCTGACAGCTGACTTTGAGAAGTCTTCAGTAATTGCAGCTCCAGTTGAAACTATTGAGAACTAATAGGCTGAGATGTTCTGGAAAGTCAGAACACGGCAGGGTTTGATTTCTATTGCCTCCAGCCCCATCATTTTCTGCTGTGTTTCAGTGTGTGATTGTTGAAGGTATCCAAGTTTGGAGGTGATTAAAACTCATAAAGTTCATTCAGTCTTTAGCATATTGGTTTTAAACATTACCAACAGAAGTAAATGCTTAAATCCCACTAAATTAGAGTCTAAATGCCTTAGGATTCTTTATAAATCCTTCTGGTAGGCATCAGATATCAAGCATACAAGCCAAAAAAATTAAGCTGAAGCCAGGGTATTTTTCTTTCCCTATGGGGAAAAGGGCACCCATTATGCAATGAATCTGCTTTTGTAATGGTTTGGTGGCTTTGTCTAAATCCATTTTATTTCATTGTCCTTTTACTTTACATAATGTCCATAAAATGGCAAAACACCGGAGGTTACTGCTAATGAGAACAACTAGTATAAAGTTCTTTAGTAGAATAATGTTGCAGAAAAAGCCACTTTTTAGGCCAGCACAACTTTCTTAGCTGTATTTTTGCATTAAGCTTTGTATTGCAGTCCCCAGAACAGTTTGCATCTCTTGTCTTCATATCAGGGCAACAAAAACAAGGAATGAAGGTGCTGGCTTAGTTCCCCTCACATTGTAATACCCAGCACGTTGTATGATATCAGAATAAATGTTACAAGACAGGTAAAGCTTAATTGTACCCTGATCCCAGGGGATGCTGAAAACTAGGAAAATGGATTCCAAGAAAATGGATTCCAGAAAAATGAAACAAAAAAGCTTTTTTAACATCAGGCTGGGGAAGACCCGAAATGGGATCTGTTTGAGAGCCCTTGCTCTCATACGGATACCTCTGGATCTCAGAGGGGAGTTCTAGCTGGGTGTAGGGATGATTTTAACTGAAAGCCCATCTCCTGTTTCTCTGTGTTTGAGTTCTTTACTGGGAGGGTGGCGAGGCACTGGAATGGACTGCCCAAAGAAATGGTGTTTAATCCCTGGCAGTGTTCAAAGCCAGGTTTGACAGAGCCTTGGGTGACATGGTCTAGTGTGAAGCATCTCTGCCCAAGGCAGGGGGTTGCAACTGGATGACCTCAAGGTCTTTTCCAGCTGAAACCAGCCTGTTTTTCTATGATTATTTGCCCTAGGTTTCCATCACCCTGCTTCTGTGTCCACCTTGTTGTGTTCACCTGCAGGCTGTCCTCTTCTGCAATGAACCCTCACATGCAGACTTTGATGAGCTGAACCCAAAGCCCAGGGACAGCAGTGATGGGAGGAAGGAGAACCTTTGCCTGGCTTAATGTGGGAAACTCCAGGAGCATGGGAGGAAAGGCTAAAACTGCTATGGGCGTCCTTGCAATTGGAATGCAGTTTTGTAGATGGTTATTTCAGTGGAGAGTAGTCCTTAACATGAAGTCTCCAGAGCACACTTCCTCAGCTCTTTCTTCCCATTCCTCCCCTCACGTATACGTCTATGTGCATTAATCACATCACTCTTGTGTTCTGTCTAAGTTGAACGCAGGGACTTGAGTTTCTTGCCAGCTTCTGCCTAAGTGAAAGCTGAGGTGTTTGATCTGTCAAAGCCGACTGAGCTGCGGTGTGCAGTGAGCAGGTCTCGCTCTCCATCCCTGATCCTTCGTTTCCTCTGGTGTCATCACCCCAATTTAAAGAGAGGGGCTGGGCTGAAAAGTCAGAAATCTCTGTCTGGTTTCAACCCCCAGCAAGTTCGGGCCTGTTCAGGCACGTCCATGGACTTGTTTCCAGAAGTGGGTGTGTTCCTGCCCCCTCTCTGGTACAAAGATGTTGACCATAAGCTCATTCTTCCAAAACCTCAGTGTTTACATGGGCCCTGTGGCTGTGATTCACTTGGGTTCCAACTGCTGATCCTGACCTTCACTTATCTGGAGTAAAACGTAGAAATCCAAAGCTACAGGAGAGTGCTTCTGCTTGTAATGTAGCTCACAGAATCACAGAATGGTTTGGGTTGGAAGGGACCTTGAAGTTCCTCGAGTTCCAATCCATGGACAGTGACACCTTCCACTAGAGCAGCTTGCTCCAAGCCCCTCTGTCCAACCCACTCTTGAACACTGCCAGGGATGGGGCAGCCACAGCTTCTCTGGGCACCCTGTGCCAGTGCCTCAGCACCCTCACAGGGAACAGCTTCTGCCTGAGAGCTCATCTCAGTCTTCCTTCTGGCAGGTTAAAGCCATTCCCCTGTCCTGTCCTTACGTCCTTTGTCTAAAGCCCCTCTCCGGGTTTCCTGTAACACCTTTAGGGACTGGCTGCTGCTATAAGGTCTCCCCTTAAGGAACCTTCTCCAGTTCATTTGCTGCCCCACAGCTAGCTCCACATTAGCCTGTTTGTAGCCAATGGGGTCTCCCAAGCCCCCATCCAGCAGCTTGGCATGGGATAACGTCCAAAAGAGGGAAACAAAGGTGTGCCTCCATCCGTGCGCAGGCAGACCTCCTCTTCCCTGGAGAACCTTTGCACACAGGCTTTTGAACACTGAGCATCTCCTCAAGATTATACTTTCTGTTCAGAGGAAGATGCTGCAGTTGGTATACATGTCCTCGTGTTTTATAGGAGCAGTGGAGAGGTTCATAAGATACAGCCGGACCTGAATAGCACTGGGAGCAGCTCTTCAGTAAGAAATGAGAAAATACTCATCATTAATGTTTCCAGTAGAATCAACATTATTCTAGGCCTGTTACATTTATGATTGCTTCTACCAACTTTAAATGTAGTCTTCGACCTTAATTTTTTAAGGTTTTTTGTGTTTCAGCTTGGATGCAGAACAGGAATCATCCTCATCAGAGGCAGGGTTTTTAGAAGTTGGAATTTCTTGGAAATGTGGAGTACTGACCAGAAATCCTGAGGGGTTTTCTCCAGGACAGGAAGACTTAAATAATAATGTTAATCTTCCTGTTAAAAAATATATCCTATTTTCAAGAAATATACTGAAAACCCCCCTCAGTATTTTAATACATTTAAATCACACTGAAATGCAGAAGATTTCACGTGTCTGGTATAGTTGCTGATCTACTCATGTTCAGCGGTGTGGTTCACCCTAAATCACAGTGTATTCTGTGTGTGTTGCTGCAGACTGACTACATCCCAAAATATTTTGTAGAGTTAATGAAATGCAGCCTGAAATACAAAGGAAAGAGAACAGTGAGGATGTATATGCAAGAGAGAAATGTATTGCTTTCAGGGACAGCTTGGAAATAGATGAAAAGCCTCAGGTGTGTCAGCGAACTTTCTCAGAGCACATTTGGTACCTCCCGTAAGAGCAAGAACTTTGCAGCGTTTTGAGGTGCTCTGCAGGTTGGTTTCTATATCTGGGGTCTGAAAGTTAATAAAGAGGAGGCAGAAGGTGTTCCATCACCTTGCTATGGGCAAGCAGATTTCAGTAGCTGGATCTCTTCAATGCTTGTAGAATGCTTCTTTAGTACTTAAAGGAAAAAATTCTTCCCTGTGAGGGTGCTGAGGTGCTGGCACAGGGTGCCCAGAGAAGCTGTGGCTGTCCCATCCCTGGCAGTGTTC
>JASSUY010035041.1:4067-73465 GCA_032466535.1 Forpus xanthops | reverse complement strand
TTTTCTGGCCTGCTTGACTGGTCCAAACCTTAGCAAAACTACTTCTAAATTTCTATTTCTTTTGCTACTTGCAACAAGGGGATCCTGAAATGAAATCTGTATATCTGCTGTTATGTCATATTTGTTCCATTCATTCTTTTCCCTTCATACTGGTTGCACCTAGAAACTGCCGCAGGCTGAGTGGGTAAGTCACAGGATGAACTTATGAAACCGACAACACAAGCCGCACTAAACTCTGCCCTCAGTATTGTGACCTGGGAGTCCCACAGCCTCCCTGAGTGTGAAACGTGGTACCAGAAGACAGTGGGACTGCCAATAATGCGCAAAGTCCACCAAACCTGCCTGAGAGGTTATAAACCAGGTACAGTAGCTTCTGCTGCAGGAGAGGATCATTGCTTCCTTCCCTTCTCTGTACTGAATCCTGGATTATCTGCTACATGATTCACACTGCATGCTGTGATGGTTCATTACTTCCAGAAGTATTTTAATCATGGAATCTGTCAGCTGCAACTTAAAAGTTACAGCATCAATAAGCCCTGTAATGGAGTTTTAACTGATTTCATTTCTTAGATGGTGTTTGTGCCTTCAGTGTGATGGATTCAAGTATGGAAGAGGAGTTCTAAAAGTGCTGGGAATAAGTGTGGGGAGACAAGCCACAAGGGGACTCTGCTGCTGTCTGTGTGCAAGTGATTGGAACAAATCCTGGTGAAAATGGAAAAAAAGGCAACAGGCAAAGAGACTGAGCCACTGACTTGCAAGAAAGATGCCTCAGACTGTAACAAAGGAGAAGACTGTAAAGAGAATGGACTTCTGGTCAGGAACCCCAAATCTGCCCTGCGGCTGGTGGAGGATGGCAACAAAGTCCATCCCAGCCAGGGCGATAAGGGGCAGGCAGCTCAGATCTCTAATGGTTATTCAGGGGGGCAGAGCTCTGCTCCCTGCAACGGCATGGGAGAGATGGAGGATGCCCAGTGCACTGCCCCAGCAGCCACCACCACCACTACAACCACCACTTCCACCACCTGTGGAGCAGAAGGCCAGCAGCAGCTAATGGAGCTGGAAGACAGAGAGACCTGGAGTAAAAAAATTGACTTTCTACTCTCTGTCATTGGCTATGCAGTGGATCTGGGGAATGTGTGGAGATTTCCTTATATATGCTACCAGAACGGAGGAGGTCAGTGACTAGTTCTGTGTCCTGTTCCTTAATGCTGAACTTCTTGCCTATAAATGGATGTGTTAGTGGCTTATTTTAGTATCATACATAACAAACAACCAAGCGAAAATTACTTTGCAAGCCTATTGGACAACCTAAATACTGGGATAGAGTAGCTTGATATTAACATGGGAGAAAACCATTTAGCAAGATCTAAAATGTCAGTACAAATAGATGCCAAGAGCAGTTAGGTACAGAACCATGTTCCAAGAGAACAGACTCAATCCCTGTGCCAAGGAGTATTTTAGAATCAGATAAACCAACAAGTCAAAACCAGCTCATGAGGAATGCAAAGCCTTAGATTCACTGATGTATCAGCCAAATTATACATCTAATCAAGGACATCTTAGAACTTTTGACTCCCTGATGTAACAAAGACATTGTACTGAAGACGTTGTTCCACCTGTAGCCCATCTCTCTCACAGTTATAATCCACTGTAGCCAGTGCAGTTTTGGTGAATCCTATATATACTTGGTATAGAAATGTGAGACACTCAGCCAGAATGTTGCTTGTTATTCATACTACTAAGTAGTTACTCTTATGAGAAATCCCATGGTAATTCAGTGTGGCACAGTGGCTAGGGAGGGATATGCATCTTCCCTGTGGGATACAAGGAACTCTTGTGTATGGAGTGCTGGTACTGTTGAAAGAGAAGTCCTATGAAGAGATACAATAATCTGCTTTCTTTCCTGCAGGGGCATTCCTCATTCCTTACACAATTATGGCCATCTTCGGAGGGATTCCTCTCTTCTATATGGAACTAGCACTAGGACAGTACCACAGGAATGGGTGTATTTCAATTTGGAGAAAAATATGTCCTATATTCAAAGGTAAAGAAGGGGAAAGGGAAAATACTGAGGACTTCCAGAGCAACTGGAAGAGTTTCCTATAAAGGTGCAATTTCTTAAAGAAGTATGAAAATCTCCTAAAGCAAAGTAAGGCTTGTTCCACACGAGAATTCAGCTTTACAAAGAAAGCTTTCATAAAGCTTTATGTACACTTGCAGATATGTGTGTGCTTTCATATATATGTGTAACATGCAACTCTAACTGATTAGATAACCATTGGGTCCACGTTCTCTGACCCAAGCCTAGCAATAACAATAAACAGAAAGTATAATTCATAAAGTGCAACATTCCTGAATCCAAGGCAAAGTTCAAATGAGGAAAGAATACAGATCTACTATTTCTGTTACAAGTAAATGATTCCCTATCCTCAGCCTGGTCTGTCAATTGCTGTCCTACCATAGAGTCTCTTGAGTAAATGGACCTGTTCTATACACTCATTTACTCTTGCTCCCAGGCTTGTAGCTCTGGTCTTGTCTCTTTTATTTACTGAGAGTGCAAGATACCTATTTCTAAATTCCAGGAATTTAGGAACAGATGGGAAAAAACCCTATATAAGCATGTTCTGTCTTGATTAAGGATGCTTTTTTGGGATCAGAACCTGAGTGTTCCTGACGCCACAAGAAATTCCAGTGTGGTAAATACTTGAGAGGGTATGTGTACCTCCTGAGAGCTGCCTTAGACAGTTACTGATTGTAGTTGATGTGATAACAAATTCCTTCCCTTTCTTTTTGGCCTGAAACTTACACTTCACATAATTATTTCCTGCCTTACTAGGAATTGGCTTTGCCATCTGTATAATAGATCTTTACGTAGCCTCCTATTACAACACCATTATGGCTTGGGCCTTTTACTACCTCATCTCCTCCTTCACAACGGAGCTGCCATGGACTACCTGTACAAATGCCTGGAACACAGGCAACTGCACAAACTACTTCAGCAAGGACAATGTCAGCTGGTCCCCACACTCCATCTCTCCTGCAGAAGAATTTTATACGTAAGTGCATGTAAGTGAGGATGGTGATACCAGACTGGTGGAATGTGTAGCAAGCTTTGCTTTGGAGGGGGAGAGGGGCTCCTTATTAATGGAAGCCTCTTCTGAAGTATTCAGATCACTGAATACGTACTTGTAGGTGTATGTAAGCTTAGGGTGTATGGGAGGGTCTCTGTATTTTAGATAAAGGGTTCCAAGGGTGCCATCACTTATTATTTATCATCACAGTTGCACCATTAACTAGCTAAAAGATAAAAAGACATGACTGAAGGCTACTTTTCAAGGCCTCAGGGCTACCTGTAATGCTCAGACCACAGTACAGGACTTAACATCAGCTTCTGTTAAAAAATACCTATACTTGTGGGTTTCTTTCCTCTTTCAGACGCCAAGTTCTACAGGTGCACAGGTCCGATGGGCTGGATGACCTGGGAGGCATTAGCTGGCAATTGACCCTCTGTTTATTGCTAATCTTCACCATTGTATACTTCAGCATCTGGAAAGGGGTCAAAACATCTGGCAAGGTAAATGTGAAAGCAAGACAAATCAAAGTGGTACAGTATAGTCTACAGCAGTTCTAAATGAGCCAAGTAACTTGACAGAATGATCTCAGATTGTCTTCATGACAGGGATTATAGGCTTATGGATTTGGAAAGCACTTAGTGTGGAGTGACTGCTACTGATATTCAAGTAATGTGTAACAACACTAAATTACACCACTGTTCTCTGGACCAGAACAACTCTGCCAGGGGAAAACGTGGGTATAGATGTGCAGGCTGCCTGTTCACAGACCCTCTGAGTAGCTCACATGAGGATGTTTTAAATGCTAAGAGCTATAATAACTCATTATCACTGTTAACTTTCTACCCCTGGCAAACACTGTGCTCCTGTTTCCCCCCACAGGTGGTGTGGGTGACTGCCACATTCCCTTACATCATACTCTTTATCCTGCTTGTGAGAGGTGCAACACTGCCTGGGGCTTGGAGAGGTGTCCTCTACTACTTGAAACCTGACTGGCAGAAACTCCTGGCCACTGAGGTAAAAAACTATTACAAAAGGGTAGATATTCGCTGTTTGCCATCAGCATATATACACTTCAATGTCTCTTTCCAGCACAGAGCGTGACTAAACAGACGTCTTGGTGTGTACTTAAAAGCCTGGCTTCATGCTCTTTTTGAAGGCATGCTATTCTTTCTATAATTATAAAGAGTTTTTTAAGATCAGCATCCACCATAAATTCAGCTTGAACTAAGAGCAGAGCTCCCAGGTAGGGGTTGAACACAGTGATGTGATCAGGTGGAAAACAAGCCACCAAACAATTTCTCACCAGCAAAATGGTGACACTGAGCAAGAAGCTGTGACTGCTGCCACACTGAGCAAAGGAAGTTTCCTAAGCCCTAACAACAGGCCTAGCTGCAGGATTTTTGGCTGTGCTGGGTTCATTACACAGTTGGGCAGGCTTTTCCATAGCCCAAGTGTCCACAGTTGCCTGTATTTATATAGTAAATAGTGCTGGTTACCAGAGTTGTAACTCCCAACCTGCAAAACAAGATCTGGCAGATAAGCCCAAGGAAACTCTCCGTAGCCACCAACTAAAATATGACCACAATGCATTTAAGTGCATGTAGAGGAGGTATAAATCAGGCCTGCATAGACCACCAAGATTCAAAAAGAAAGGAATGAGGACAAGACTGTGGTAACCAACAAACCCCCGTCATTCCAGTATCTGATTCAGCTTTGAACTCTGTGGATGACAAGTGGTCCATCAGGCTCTAGGCTACACTTACTTCACTGCCTATGAAAGTGTCTAGTGAGGAGGGTGATGGAAAAAAACAAAGCAATAAATACTACAAATATAAAGATTAAAACTTCTAATGTTTGCAAGTCTGCTGCTGCCCAGCTGATAGGGAGAGCTGTGAATGAAAAGGAAATGAAAAGACACCAGTCTCTGATAAAGCAGCATCTCCAATAAGGGACCACATCCTCAGAAAAAGCAATAAAGGGCATTGATATTGTATTGGCTGTATCTGAAGTGAGGACAGCAGATCACAATCTGTGTGCTGGACGGTGACACAGCTCCGTCTGTGGGTGATACAGAATGGCCTCACACGATAGAACAGAATATTGGAAATGAGATGTAATGAACTCCACGGTTCAATCAAAAGGGGATAAATGAATGAGGACTTTCACCTTTGGAAAGAGGACTGATACTGTACTTTAGGAACACTACTCATTAAGGCTGTGGCCACTTTTCAAGTACAACAGGCATTTCATAACAAGATCATCACACTTGCATCTGTCATGGCTACAACAAAGCTGCACTGAGTCCTGAGGACTAGAACTGCATCCACACTGTCAAACGCGTTTCCATGTACCTAGGAAAAGTCTGGGCAGTGATGATCTACCAGTTAGCCTGCAGGACACATAGACAGCAGAGAGTTTGGAGGAAGATGGGCCAAGCCTACCACAAAATCATGGACAGGAAGTTCTCATGTTAAACTGGGGTGCAGGCAAATCACTGTGAATTCATCTGAGATGCTGTCAGGAGTGAAACTGCCAGTGAGTACTCAAGACAGTGTAGAGACACAATAAGCACTGAATAGGCACCAAAATTATAGTGGGTATTTACAACTCTCACAGAGCTATGATAAATATTTATGTTCCAACATGCTCTCTTAAGAAGATGTGTTACATCAGGAGTAGGAATATAGGCAGACTAGTGAGACAGTTTTGTAGGGCTAAGTGATACTCTGAATATGCCAAACTCATTCACTCTGGTTTATGACAGTCTCTTCCTTCATCTTCACTATTTTTCAGGTTTGGGTGGATGCAGCAGCTCAGATTTTTTTCTCCCTTGGTCCAGGTTTTGGGGTCCTATTGGCTTACGCCAGCTACAACAAATTCCACAACAACTGCTACCAGTGAGTTCTACCTGGTTCTATAAGTAAAATTGAATTTAAAAATGGAATGTGGCTGCTTAAGAAAAAGAAACCCAGTGCTGGTGAAAGGCACTGTTTATAACTCACACAGAATAAAACTGGATACCTTGTACAGAATAAAGTTTTCAATTCTCTGATATTCCTAGAGTAAATCCTGTTTTCCTAAAACACCAGTGTACATCCAGCATTCAATCCAGTGTCAGGCTGATGCTACAGCATCTGTTTGGAGTTTGGGTTTGGGGTTTATTTTTCTTTCTTTAAATCTGTTGCTTGCCTTTTTCCCCGTATTCCCCTAGTTTTTCTATGACTCCATCCAGAACATTAACTCACCCCATCTGTAGTAAACCACTCTTTCTAGCACATGCCAACTCCCTGACATGAGTTAGGTCTTCTCTTGCAGAGATGCTCTGGTTACCAGCACCGTGAACTGTGTGACTAGTTTTGTGTCTGGATTTGTCATTTTCACTGTGCTGGGATACATGGCTGAGATGAGGAATGAAGATGTATCAGAGGTTGCCAAAGATACTGGTAGGTTACGTTTATATACACATCTCTCAAAGTGCTTCTAAGAATATAATCTTCTAGGTTGAGAACAGCCTCCTTGCAGCAGTAGTGTGCTAACAGTTATCCTTGTTCTAATATCAGGACCCAGCCTCCTCTTCATCACATATGCTGAGGCTATTGCAAACATGCCTGCCTCCACCTTCTTCGCCATCATCTTCTTCCTGATGTTGCTCACACTGGGATTAGACAGCACGGTGAGTACAGAGCAGTGCAAGGCAGTGAACCCCTCAGGTAGCTGGTGTATGGCACCACCCTCACCAGCATCAGAAGAAACAGAATACTGCACCGCCACTAAAGGGTTTAAAGCAGGATTGGTATCTCCATATGTCTTCCATAAGACAGCAGCTATTACCTAAACAGGCTTAAATAAAATGAAACGACTTGTCAGTGTCATGCTGTGGAAATGAGTAACTCCTTCCAGCAAGGCTGAACTCAGCTGATATCACAATCTTCATTCTACTGAGCCGCCCATGACTTACTGGCATCCTATTCCTGGTAATACAGTACTTCCTCTGGATGGTAGGCATGTCCTACAGACACATGAAGAATAAACCCCCACCTTGAAGAGTTTAAAAGTTCTGAAGCCAGTCTATACAGCAGTCACACAACTCTATAGGCAGAATAAAGCACCACTGCTCCAATGCTTTAAAGCTCCTTCAAGCACTGAAACATACTTCAAGGCAGGTAACACTGCCCTTTATTTCCCAGTGATTTTTCCATGCTTTGCAGTTTGCAGGACTAGAGGGAGTGATTACTGGAGTCCTGGATGAATTCCCACATGTCTGGAGCAAGCGCAGGGAACTGTTTGTCCTTGGTCTGATCATCATTTGCTTCCTGGGGTCATTAGCAACCCTGACATTTGTAAGTATTTCACCCACTCCTCAGTTTTCCTCACTGGCAGGTTCCTGCTAATGACGTCTCTGAAGAGAGCTTCAAGGAATCAGATTAAATCTCCAGCCTGTTTTCTTTATGCATTAGAACTCTGTATGTGGAGTGAAATGTGAACAGTAAATGTCACTAGGAAATGTGCTGCAAAGTGATCCTTTTGCAATTCAGCACAACTCTGATGTGCTCTGCATCAGCACTGACGCAGCTGCTGCTCCAGCTGCTCCAGGAACAGGCAACCATCCACATTCTCTATGTGGCTTACTTCTTGTTCTCTGAAGCCCCATTTTGAATTTGTTATTTTAACTTTTGCAATGTTTAAAATTATTTTTTTGTATTTTTTTTAATTGAACATACACCTGTTAGAAAATGCTGTGATTGACTGTTGCTGTTCTCCAAAAATTTGTAGCACTGGATTTCCTGGATCTTCCTCATCAAATCAGGCCAGAAATCAGGATCAGTCACACCAAATAGTCCCTGTGGAGCTATTTTAACAAGAAACACAATTCTGAGTAATGGGTTCAATGATCATAAGGAAGAAGTAAAAATACATGGCTTTTGGGTCACGTTTCACTCCACTTGCTCTTTTATGTGCAACTTCCTTCTTATTCAAGGCATTTGCTGCAAATAGACTTAGCTCCTCTCCAAGACCCAATGCTCTTCTCTTTCATGATTCTAGATCCCAAAGAAAGCAAAGTAACACCATATTTATTTCCTGTTTGGTAACGCTGACTCATGTTGGTGAAAGAAGATGCCACCAGAGAAGGCACACAAAAAGCCATCCCATCAAACCCCGTTTGTTCCTTAAAATCCAGCCAGAACTGCCACTGGATTCAGCTGTAGCTCATCTGAGTGGCAGCCCCACTGTTTCATAGGGAGGGAAAGACCAGCAGCATGCTCAGGGATTTCACTGGCAGGAGCAGCCATGCAGTGACAGAACTGAGTGATCCATCTGGAAATACTGTGCTCCAGATGAAGGCAATAATAAACAGCAGTATGAGCAGATTCCCGTCACTGGATCTTCGGTTCACTGATGCTGTGGTCTCCTTTCCAGGGAGGTGCATATGTGGTAAAGCTGTTTGAGGAATACGCCACGGGTCCAGCTGTCCTAACCGTTGTGTTTCTGGAAGCGGTTGCTGTGTCCTGGTTCTATGGTACGTCTATTGCCACGCTGACACACAGTGCTAACCCAGCCTGCTGAGCTGCTGCAGCCCAGTTCTTCCTCTGTTCAGCACACAAGATCACCGGTGTCTCCAGAGAAAGTTTACAAACTCACTGATTACTAAATCCATGAGAATTAACTGTTCTCTGACATGAGTACACAGACATCTAAAGTAACAACAGCGGTAATGCAGAATTAAGGACTTAACATAATTAAGACTTATAAAACCAAAACAGTCTTCCATGATGGATTCTAGATTTACTTGTGTATACAAAATGCTGTGCATCTACTCGCAAAAGACTTACATCTGTTGTTACCACTCTCCTCCCACTTGTCTCCACAGGCATCACCCAGTTTTGCAATGATGTGAAAGAAATGCTAGGCTCTGCCCCAGGCTGGTACTGGCGAGTTTGCTGGGTAGCAATTAGTCCCATCTTCCTTCTGGTGAGTTTTCGGTATAGCTTTTCCTTTTCAGCACCAGAAAATTACCACTGAGCAATGCTGCTCCTTAAGACTTCTAAAAGCTCAATTACAGAATCTTCTGGTGAAGGTCTTTGGTAACACCTTTTGTTAAATCAAAAAGGCTCAAAGAGTGAAAAACCCGATACAAGGTCTTGTTACTAAATCACTACATTAAGGATTTTTGTTAGTAAGACTGGGTTCTCCCCCCCTCTACTGAACAAAGTTACTCTGGTTTGTTGCTTTATGTTTACCTCAGCAAAATGAGGCAATAAAAGATGATGATAAAACGTACTGCCTGGGGAGGAAAGCTGAGGTAAGTAAATACACTGTCTCAGTACCCGCTGACTGACAACACTGGAATATTCCACTTAGAATTTGCAGCAGACAATTACAACCTTTATAAATCTGTAAGTCAGAGTAGGAAGCACAGTCCCAGTGTTTGACTTGGCAGGATTGATAACATTTTAACATAAAGTGCTCATTTCCTGATCCAAAATTAGTTCACGCTCTCTTTTATTGTCACTAGCCTTAGCAGGAGCAGAGCAGGTCAAACTGGAGTTTATGAAGCACAGAATGTAGGTGTAAGACCTACAGAGTGAATTCCAAACACTTGCAATGATCAATGCATCATTAACAGATTATCATTTTATTACCCCTAGAAAAAGGGAAGAAAAGGAAGAAATTAGGCTGACACCACGAAGAATTTTTATATTGCTGTCCTCTTTGTGATCTTAAGGCAGTAAAATAAACAGGAAGGAACATGGCTCTGGTGATGGGGTTACAAGGCAGAGCCGTTTGGATTCTCCGTGCAAACTAAACTAAGGGAAGCCCAGAAGGCAGCACATTATTTCTGTATGGAAATGTCGCTGTTAATCCTGATATTCTGATGATAAAACAGAATCAGGCATCCTTCCAATGCTAGTCACAAATATTATTCCCGTGATATTCAACTAGAACTATTAGTTGTTTCACTGGACAGTTTGCATTCATGAAGGCTATGCACTGGAAAGTGATCTAACAGCGTCAATCGAGCTGATGCCAGAATGCTGTATCCAAACTAGTATCTACATTTATAAAAGCTAATGAAGAACTGAAATGCTCTGGAAAAATATCACAGAAAAGACAAACTGTGTAGAAATAAGTAACAGTGGAAAAAAAAATTGAATCTGTATAGCTTATCACAGAGAGAACTGACAGCTGATGTGATTACGGCAGGTAAGTACTCTTAACAGCATTTGAAAGAGTATTCAAAGGGGCTACAACCCAATGAAGAACAGCATAAAGCACCATCAGAGGGGCTGTGAGTTAAATTCAGACTAAACAGAATTGACACTGATCATAATTAAACGTAGGACAAGTAGCAATGGGCAACTCTACATGTCCCATTTCTGGTGGCTTAAAATTAATATGAGACCTTTCTGGAAGGGATCCTCTGCTGGAATCAAGTTATAGGGCTCAATAGAAGGGTAACTGGATGAAATTCTGCTCACTGGTATTAATCAAGCTGGTTCTGTCCATCTAACATCATTTTTTTAACTGTAAATGTACAAGTGTGGTCCTGAATTGTGTCTCCAGTGCCTCTCAGGCAACAAACACATCCATGTGTATTTATGGAACAAGTACCTCATGTGAGCCTTTTCACCTGGCACTTTCGGTGCCTGGGTGGGCTATACCCTAAAGCACTTGAGCTCCTTTAAACTTCCTGAAGGAAAGCCTGGATCTCCAGAGGTGGTTTGGGGGTTCTTTAGTTTAAGGTTTCCGGTTGTTTGACTGGCTTTTTCTAATTCCATACTAATGTCATTTAGGATTTTTTTCAGTGTCAACCTTTTAATCTTACTCATGTTTTCAATGCTATGCTGGGACACGGAATTTGCTAAAGTAAGCATCTGCCAATCAAAATACTGGATGGAACAATCATACTTTCCTTTTGTCCTTTCTCAGTTTGTCACTTGCAGTTTCCTGTCCAGCCCTCCTGAGCTACGACTTTTTGATTATAACTATCCCTACTGGACCACAGTAGTGGGTTATTGCATAGGAACCTCTTCTGTCATCTTCATTCCAATCTACATGGTCTATCGGTTGGTCATCACACCGGGAACATTTAAGGAGGTAACGATGATGCTCTGTCACAAGTCTGTGACAACAGTTTTGGGATTTACATTTATGTAATTACCAGTTCAGAAGTAGTATGTTCAGTTGGCTCAGGGTATCCAAGTGAACTGCAAAGTCCTAAAGCATTAATACAACATCTGTCAAACACTGGTTCAAATTACGTTACAATTAAAAATACTACTATGTACCTCTGTAGCACCTCATATCTTCATAGTGCCGAGATGAAAGAAGCCTGAAACATCCTTGTGTTGTAGTTCATGAGGTGTAACTCAAACTAAATTCATATCTTGTCATAAATGTCTTTCCAAATGGCTGTCATGTTAGATATTACCTCTAAAATCGAGTTCTGATACTGATTTCTCTCCAACAGCGTATTCTGAAAAGCATTACTCCAGAAACAGCTACTGAAATTCCTTTTGGAGACATCCGCATGAATGCAGTATAAGCTAACCTGGGAGGAGCACAAAATGTGACTTTCCCCATCCTCTCTGCCCCCTCCCCACAAAGAATCGTTTCCAGATAAGAGAAGAAATGGAGGAGTCTTCCATGGAGATGGAATCACTGACAATGAGCATCTGGAAACACGGTGCCTCCAGCACATATATACAAGCAATTAAATGAAATCTCCAGTGCACTTCTAACCAGCCTGAACTGACAGAGAACCAACTCACACTGGGAACACAAGGCTGCCTGTGTGCATGAGAATACCACTACTCCATGCTCTGGGGCTGTCAGAAAGTGTGCGTGGCTGAGAAAGCCACGAAAGGACAAGTATCAGTGCGTAGGATTAGGTGTAGAATCCCAAGTCTGTGGCAGTGCTCCTGTATCTTCCTCAATGTGATCGTTTGTACTGGGCAATGTCGTATTCGCTTTTAAGGTTCTAATTGCTTAAACTACATTGAAAAAAAAAAAAAAGGTATTTCTGATAGCCATAACGTATGACTCAAGTAACACAACGTTTTATAAACTAGGCAAAAAATAGTATACTTGTAGGTTTGTAGTGGAGTAGAGAGAAGAAGAGGAAACCGAGGATTCTGAGCAGCACTATATACAGCTCTGAGTACATTAGCACACACATTTGGTGGCATTATCCTCCTTTTCATTACCACTGTCTGTTCTTCCTTGTGTAGTAAGTACTACAAAGGCATTCTTTGTAATGTGGTAGGCTTCACTTTCCTTTAGACCCAACCAAGCCACAAAACCTCATCATGGGTTACTTCACACCCTAACGCACCCAAAGAAACTACAGAACCAACAGTGAACATTTTTGAGCTCCGATGCCAAACAGTGTAATCTTAAATGATCTGCCTCCCTGCTTTGCTTCTTTTGGAGTTTTCCTTTGTGGTTTTGGTTTGTTTTGTTTAATTTGATTTCACACCTGCAGTTTGCTAGAGCCTGTGGCTCTTTCTATTCCTTCCTCAGACAGAACTGAACTTTAGAATACTCCTGCTGGCTAGCCAACTATAGTGCGTTTAACAAACTACACAAACCTACTTTGAAGACTTACTAGCTCATATTCTAATGTGAACACATTTGGGTTTCACTCTCGGGAAGGAGGGGAATTTCTTTTTAACAAGACGCTGGGTAGAGTTCAGCAGGATTGATTCTCATCAGAACTATTTCTATACATCTTGAGGTACTCATACACAAATTAACTTCCATGCACCTCTCTATAGCACACACTCCAGATGTAACTGCCAAGTGAGCTAGAGGACAATACTTCTGCTGCAGGTACATGAGAGTTTAGGTAAACCCAAGTAAGCACCATTTATCCAAAAACTTGCATTCTATTTTCACTCTACCACTGAGATTATAGCAAGTGAAATGAAATAGAGGATAACAGTCTCTTTTGTATCTCATGGCCTACTTAGGTAAGAACTAAGGTTAGGTACACATTCATAGCCACAGGTATTAAGAAACTCATTGAAGAGTTACCCTGGCACAAAGAACTCACCACGTTAGAAGAAAGCAGTGATGGAGTCTTTGTTTTCTGAAACATTTCCATCTCTTTCACCAAGGTCTGTCTCAGGTGTGCAGACACCTCCCAGAGGAAGCTCTCACGCTTCAGCTGCTGACTTGAGTTTACTTAGCTTTAGGTCTCAGCCCAAATTCCAATGAGGGACTAAGTAACTTCAAGAGACAAGGACTGTTCTTTTGGAACTATAAACAAAAGGCACCTGAGCTATTTTTAAGAAGGGAGCATGTTATTTCTCTGCCAACAGAAAAACAGTAGATGTGTCTTACTGTACAGTTACAGGAAATAGTTTTGTAGCTTACCCCTCAAGTACATCTGAAAGCCATTTCCAAAACTGACTTCATTTTAAGGACAAAAGGAACAGTTTGGGAATTATTTTAATATTAGAATTCCATTTAGTTATTAAGTTACCAATCAGGAAAATTACTTTTTGTTGTTTCTCAATATTTTTTCTGTTATAATTTTAAAAACCCCACCATGTAACAGATGTAAATGCAAGATGTCTGAGGTACATGTGGAGGTATGTGTCCAGCATCCAAGTGTGGGACATAAAGGAGAAAACCTTACCCAGCTCCTTCACTCTTCAGACTGGTGGTCAGCTATCGATAAGCGAGTTTTCTCCTAAATGGGTATTTAAACAGGTAAATTTTACAGATGGATGATTCTTTGCCAGATTTGATGCTGTTTCATGCCAGGCTCCTTTAACAAAACAAACCCCTCACTTATCCTCAAACCAGCTGCAAACTAAAACTTCCAATGTTTGCTCATTTTCATATACCCATGTGCAAGCATCTCTTTAAACATTTTGCAGCATTCCAGTAGGAAGGGTGAAGTTGGGGACAGAAACAGTTGGGTTAAATAGAAGCATTACCTGTTTCAAAGCCAAAGTTTCTCTTACAGCCCCTGCAAACAAACTGAAACTGGGAACATTAGTTCTAGTGATTTGCAAAGTAACAATTGCAGAAATCCCTATTTCATGTGCAACAATATAGGTGCCATTCCTTTATAACAGTATTTGAAATGGCAAAAGACACATCTTTAACCTGTACTCAAGACACTAATACACAACAGATAGTCTCTCTGGGTGGTTTTAGCACCTCCTAAGAAATGCCACTGTTTTCTAGTGGACTGAAAGTCAGCCAAGGAGCCTCGACGATAATACAGCCCTGCAACAGTCAGTGTAAAACAGGGCAAGGTCTCTCAGTTGAGAAACTAGACTAAAGCACTCTGAGTACAGATGTACTGAGACAGGGTGAAAGAGTTTTACATCATTTGGAGACATAAAGAGCAATGCAGACATGCAAAGTCACAGGAGAAATAGTTTTAGGAACAGATAGTCCAGAAGATCACTGGTGATGTTAGATCTTTGCTCTCTTTTCACTAGAATAATCCAGCCTGAGGTGTTTATGGGAATGAAGCAAGGAAGCCCTCCAGAAGTGGATTTAAAATGCTTACCTTTTCCTGAATAATACAAAGATAAAATGCATCCATGCTTTCATTCTATAAAAGCTGAACTTGCAAGGCAGGTTAGTCCCCTTTATTTTTTGTTACATGGCACACTGATGTGAAGTTTTCTGTATCTTCCGATGACAAGTTCATTTGTCAGTATCTGTACAGTTCAGTGGTTGATGTATTGAGAAATAGATTTCCTTTATTTTTACAATTGATTTTTTACCTTCCTTTTACATATCCAGCTGAACACATTTAGAGGAACCAGTATTTATCAGGTAGCTCAACAGGTAGCCATACGTTAAACATTGGTTTTGTACAAAAACTAGTTGGCAGCTTGATACCAAGTGGGCTGCACTTAGAAGTGTTTTGAGGCAAACCACGCAATTCCTTCTCTTCAGTTCCCCCTCACTTACCTATCACATGAGAACATCCTGCTCCTTATTCTGAGCAGTGAGAAGGAAGTTATGAAACCATTAAATTAGGACCGTATTTGCCTTTTAAGCAGAGTATTAAACTGGAGTTTTAGTTGTACAGAACTAAGTATTCCCTCCAACTTGTACATGATGCACCTGTATTAATTTATGCAGCTGTTTAGTTACAAGTGTTGCAAGCTGATTGTTAAGTCATCAGTATGTGCCTTGTACTGTAAACTGTTATTGTAATAAATTTAATATTCATAATCCATCTGCAGATTTCTCTTGTGCCTCTCTTATGGGAAAAAAAGAACAAAGATACAACTCAATTCCAAGCAGCAGCAGAATATCCAGGCCAGTTTACTACTCCAACAAGGCCTCTTTGCCAAAAAGCTAAGGATTTCCTTCAGTTCTTTCACTCTATTCCAACAGAAGAAACAAAAGCAAATTACACTTGTTCAGATAGAACAGCAAAACTGAACTGATCCACACTTGGAGTAAGTGCTTAGCTACTTGATGAGCTTGTATATAAAACTCATTTCAAGGCTTTGTAAAGTGGCAGGCTTGGCATTTAACTTCACTCACATTTTATCTCATTACTAAGGCTGAACAACACATTACAGAAACACCAATCTTAAAACCTTTTTTTAGTATCAGTTCACTTTACTGTAGCATAAAAGCATTAAAGAAACTACTGTCTAAAATGTTAAAAACGTATTCTAAAACCCATGACCACTGTCAGATATCCCACTTAGCAAGCTAGAGAACAGAGACAACTTTAGTCATTAAGAACCTTTGAACAGGTTGACAAATCTACAGTATTACTTCCAGTAGAAACGGATACAACTCTAACATATAAACTCATATACAACAAGACTCATATACCTTATTTCACACACAAGATGCAGTAAAATAACACAAGCATTAAGAAGACCCACACATTAGATACAGTATGTATCTTACACTTTATTTGCTCCTGTACATCAGGTCCCCAAGACCGAAGCCCACATATAAATACAAAATTAATATATCAATATGGATCTAGCTTACAAAACACCATACTACATACAGAAATTTCGTGGATTATTATTCAGGCTGGTTTTCTTGCCTTTTTCTTCACTTTTACAGGTCTGTTGCTCACTTTTGAGAGCATTAGTTGGCACCAATGCCTCCTGCCAAGGGCTGAGAACACTTTTCTCTCAGCAGAGCTCACTGCTTCAGCTCAGAGCTGCCATGTTTTTTAACACTCCTAGGTCTGTCCCAGAATCTTCAAGTGCCCAGAATCTTATGGGTTGGGTGCTGAAGGCCAGGGTGGATGGAGTCAGCCCCATTTAATATTTCAACTGTATAAAGACACTAAGGCTGTTTTTCAAGTGATCCATGAACCCCTTCCAAGAGTTGTTCCTCTATTACAGCACACACAGTTTCTTAGATGAAAGGCAGGAATAAATAACTAGGACACAGTTTTACCTCTGTATATGCAGAGTCCATGCAGCAGTGACTTTTCCTTCTGGTTGACAGACCGAGTGGTTTTGGCCACCACAGGGATGTTAATCTTCTTCCTTCTCAATGTAAGATTTGGCACTGACACGTGCCATCTGCCTCGCCAAGTACCGGTCCCTCGCTGACATGACTGTCTCCTCATTGCTCCTTTTGGCAAATTTGCTCATGCTCTCAGCTGATTTCTGTGCTTGTTCTTTCTCTTTATCCCCTTCTTCTCCAGCTTTACGTTTCTGCTCAGATGAAGTTTCAGAGCCGGATCTTCCCTTCTCTTCCATATCCCTCTCTCTTCCCTTTCTCTCTTTTTCCTGATCAGTCTCTCCATCTTTTTCTAAAGGTGTAGAACTACTTCCCCTCCTCTCTCTGTATTTCTTTTCATCATTACCATGTTTCTCTCTCCTGTCCTTCACATGATCTTCCTTTTCTCTATATTTCTCTCCTCTCTCCTTCTCTCTGTCATGATATCTATCTTTACCATTTCTTATTCTTTCTTTTTCTCGTTCCTTTTCTGAGCTCTTCTCATCTCTCTCCTTTGTTGTTCTTTCTTTCTCTCGTTCCTTTTCTGAGCCCTTCTCATCTCTCTCCTTTCCCTTCCTCCATTCTCTACTGTGTCCCTCCCTCTCTCTTCTTTCCTTCCCTCTTTGTTTATCATCCTGCTCTTCCCTCCTCCTGTAGTTATCCTTATTAGCATGATCCCCGTACCTATGTCGCTCTTGCTTATCCCTTTGGTGATCCTTTTCATAGGTCCTACTTCTCTCATGATCTTTTTCCCTGTATTGTTCATCATTTCCCCTTCTACTTGGCCTGCTCTCTCCTCTCCTTGTAAGATGATCTGTTTGGGCTCTTGAGCGTGGCTCTTCCTCGACACTGGATGCACTTGGTGATCTGGAATGTCTCTGGCTCTTGTGATGCTTAACCTCTTCTTCACTGCTCACAGAGCTCTCCCTCTTTTTCTTCTTTTTCATATCTACTTTACTATTTTTATGTCTCTTATCATCATCACTACTTTCAGTTTCTAAGTCAGTATCAGCATCTGGATTATTCTCTTTCTTAGCAGAGGGCTTCGGTCTTTGTTTCTCATATGGGCCTTTGTTCCCTTGGTTGGATTCATCATAACAACTGTCAGGTTTTTCTTCCTTTATCCTACATTTTTGATGTTAAAAAAGAAAAAAACAACATTACACAGCCTGAAATCTCGACCTCTTCCACAAACTGACTGCTGGTCAGGGCTTAAGCAAAAGATGCTGCTGAAAAGTCTAAGAAAGCAAATCTACCTGTGGCCCAGGTTCCAGGAATCCAGCGCAAAGGATTTCTGTTACGCATCTGTATCTGGCTCATTGGCAAATGCAACCTGATTAATGTATCTAAAAGAATGACTATGCTTAAGTATCTGTAGCCTCCATCTATGCAAAAAGACAGATTCGTATTCATATGTGAGCTTCGTGGCAAGCTACACACTTTTTCCTATGTGCTTATTCCTTTCCACTTCAAATAATTATCCAGAGAAGCAGAGGCTGCATGTCGTGTTGTATGCTTTGTTGTTGTATGTTTTGTTGACAGAGGTAAGAAGCAGCTTCTATTAGTAGTAGATCTTTTATAATCCAGTATTTCTGAAGATCTTGCCCTTGAGGCTAGATAGAAATTACTATCTTTTCAGAGCTCATAGATTCTTAAACACAAAAGGGTGATCCATGGAGGACTAATCTGGGCAGCAGACAGAAAGGTTGTGCTTTGTCACTCTTTGCTGACTGATAAGGAAACACATGTCCACTCACACAAGCCATGTGTCTCTTCTCTATAATCACACAGATCCAGTAACAGCTTGTGGTAAAATCTTATGAATCAGCACACCATCTAGTTAGATTGAGTACCTGATGTGTGCTGCACTTTCTTTGAGATGGCAAGCATTTAACTTGTGACATCCAGGTTTAAGGCCTATCTTAAGAGAGGTTTAATCTGAATTGTTTCAAATAATCAGCTGTTGCACATAAGAAACTTATTCCCTTCACCATTCCACAGAGCAGAATTTCACCATCTCAGCTACATAAGTAATTCAGCCTCATCTCATCACTTGGCTTCGAAATGTATATATATTAAGATCTTAAAGCACTCCCACTGGACTTCCCATACATTTGGTTAATTTCCTTTTAGCACAGCATCAGCACTCAATTAATTTAGTTTTTATGAACCCATAAATGTGGAGTAAGTACGAAGTCAGAGACTCATGTTCTTTTCAGACAATTTATATCACACCACCATTTCCTGTGATTTACCTCTTGTGCTTGTTGTTTTATGTTTTGTTTCCCTCATAATCCAAAACATGGAACCTACTACATATAGCTAAATACTATGTAAATCGAAGTAAATAAAGGTTGGAAAATATAGGCTGGAATAACACTGAGTGGTATGTCCTCTGATACTTTTTAAATGGCATTCCTGTCCTGCTTGGCTCTGTCTTACAGTCTATTCCATTTACAATTACATTTTCCACATAATGAAATTAATCAGCTGTGAAAAGGAATCACCTTACCCTACAATGTTTAATACTCTCTAATTCTTACAGTGGTCCAGTGAGTCTGGAATCACAAACAGCCAGAAGCTGGTTTATATTGGAAAGCCTTACAGAATGGCATCCTACCTGGCTTCATACCTGGCTTCACGGAAGCTGCATTTCGGCATCTCTTCTTCCCCCACTCTCTGGTTTAAAAGATGTCTGTAAAATCCACTGAGATCCTTCTGTTTGGTCACATCCAGATACGCTGTAAGAAAGAAAGTGAGGTTGGATTTATAATGCCACAAATACTTATCGGACACAACTCACAGCTGGTAAACACCACCAAGTCTGCAGTCTCCAGCCTGGAGGTTTTCAAGTCCAGAGTACAAAAAGCTCAGAGCAACCTTACAGCAGACCAAGCTTTGAGCAAGAAGCTGTAACACATGACCTTCTGAGAGCCACTCCAGCCTGATTTACCTCATGACCCTATATCCTATTCTTTACACCTATTCATGGAACACTACAAAATGTCTGAGGTAAGGAGTGTAAGCTTTGCTGTACCCCAGGCTTAGAGACTTCCTTCAACAAGTGACTCTTCCTCAAAAATAAAAAGCAGCAACACATACAGCACTGACACAGAGAGGAGCTCCCTCTGTTCCTTTAGTAACATACAAAGGAAAATAACAAAGAAGGATCTGATTCAGTATCTGCCACCTGGACCTTCTTACTTATCTCAAGCCTCAAAGACAGCCCAGATGACAATGTTGTAAATCATGTACAAGGCCGTACTTCCATACTTATTTTAAAGGGGAAGTATTTCAGTGTGAATCTCACCCTCGAGAGCTGCTTCTCTTCTTTCTCTTTCTTCCTCCTCGGCCCTTTCTTGCAGTTTCTTCTTATACGCTGAGGTCACGAAAGCCTCTTTGTGATCAAACTCTCCCCCTTCCATTTCACGCTCTTTCTGTATTTTTCTTTCCATTCTTTTTTCTTGCTCTTTCTTTCTAATCTCAGCTGCTTTGAGGATATTTTGGATGTATCTGGGCTAAAACAGAAGAGAAAAAAGGGATCATGCTCAGAGGTAATTAAGGTGGCTGAGAAGATGCAAACTGGGATTGATGGAGAAGCTGGAAGTTGGTAAGAGAATAAAAACTAACAGCAGCTACTCTAACATATTCTCCACTGTTTGATAGCTATCTGAAATAAACTGTCATTCTCTTTCAGATCACTAACACCCATGCTTCCATGCTGTATTCAATCAAAACATTCAGCCTACCTCTGACTAAGATCATTTTTGCTCTTAAATGGGAGTGCTTTTTGATTTCTCACCCCTGTCTTCTGTCTTACAATAGTCTTGCCTTTCTATTGCTGTAAAGGAGTGGGAAGCTTCCTTTTCTACTCACATAACCTGACAAGAGCTTTCAAATTAAACAGAGTAAGTAACAATGAAAGTACCACTTGTCAGTATAATTGAAAGCAATGCTATCAAACAAGCCATTGGGTTGTGGAAACTGGCTCACATCTCATCAATGAAGTTAATTACTTTTGTCTCCTGACAGTCCTCCAGCAAGCCCAGCAGTGGGTGAGGAGGGACAATTTATGTTCATTGGCTTAATAACAAGAGTCTCTATTCTTATAAGCAGTATTGTTACAGGGCCCATTGCCTCTAGTCCTATTATCCCACTGTAACATTCTCTTCAGAAATACACAGATACACTGTACGTTCATCATAAACTGCATGGGAAACTTGTAGTGTGCCACCCTCTGGAATACCACTGGATGAGGACTCCAAAGTACTCAATGAACTAACAGTTTTGCCAAAATTCTCGCAAATTACTACCTTATTTAATGGGATTTGAGCACAAAGTTTGCATGCCCCACGGGAAAATCCATTTGGCAAAGCTTGTAAGTTAATCAATTTTAGCCATGCCAAGCACACAGAGCTCAGACAGACAACACACACTTCCAGGTATCAACCTTTTTGTCATCTCTTCCAGATAACACTCTGGCATTACTTTCTTTCTTCTGCTGCTGCATTTCATCATAAATACTGTCATATTCATACACTGTAGCATCTTCCTCCAAAGCCTTCTGAATCTCCAATTTAGTCTAAAAGAAAGCAGGGGGGATGAAAAGACACTCAAATATTAAGCATGAAATTTCTACTATTCTCACAGGTTTTGAGAAAGTCTAAAGGGACCAATGCACTGTACACCACAAAACAAACTTCAACACCTCGGGTATTTAACTGCTTGCATTGAGGAAATAGAAATTTAATTGTATTTTACATTATGGCCAGCTCTGTAAGCCTCACTCAAGCAGCTTTCACTGGGCTCTTCTTCAGCTGCTCTCATCACAGCCAGAAGAGTTTCAAAATGAACAATCTCGTCTAGAAAACTGATAGATTTCCACGCTACAGGAAAGGCCCTGAGAATTTCAGGTCAAGTCTTGTGCTGCAAAGAGCAGTGCACAAAATCTTAAATGTATACAGAATTGTTTTAAAGGGCAACTGTAACATTGCAGTGACACAAATCTGTTCCTGCAACCATTTAATTTAAGGAAATAGATGCTGTAATTTCTTAATCTGCCACCACATCTTACCTGTTTCATTATTTGTTTTTTCAGTGCTTCTTTCTGAAGGCTTTCACCCACAGATGGCTATAAGGAAACATTACAAAAAATGAAATCAATTACATTGACACAGCTCCTAACAAACAACTGCATAACAATCCTATTCCACAAGTAAGACTCTCATTTCAGTGGAATTTTTCTGGAGGAAGAAAAGCTGAAAGTTCATTCCCAAGCATACAGTGAATCAGCCTTTGCTATGAGCAAAGTACTGCAGTACCTCAGTATATATATGAAAATGACGATGAGTTTAAGAACACGATTCCAGTGGTGTGTAGCTCAAAAGCTGCATAAAATTGCATGTCACTTCACAAAGCAAGTGATCTCTGTCCAAGAACTGCTCAGAGACATAAGAGGTCTGTGAAAACTCTTCAGTTGCAATGCCCTCCTCCAACCATTGCCAAAAGAACAGCAAAGATAAAACCCTCCGCTATGGTATGGGTCAGCCTGCTGGGGCAAGAAGCTGGCACATCAGCAGGTAAAACACGTAGCAAAGAATAGCTAAAGCTAGCACTGAAACACATTCCTAAGAGAAGGATGCTTATAATACACCTACTCACTCCCAAACACAACAATTATTTCAGGTTCTGCCATTAAAAAAAAAAGGAAATGAGAGGAAATAAAACAGAAAACACACGCCCCCCCCAAGTAAACAAGAATTGGACTTACACCCTCCTATCAATTTATATATCAGAAATTGTGATGTTCTTGGGGATTACACAGTTTTGAATAAAGGAGAGATGTTCTCAATGTTTTTTGTAATTATCTTTCCAATAGCCCGTGAAATACACAGGTGCTGCTCAGAATACACATCATCTTCTTCCAGCATGTACATGTGCTAAGAGATGTAGCAGTCATGAGCAGACATTCATACAATCACATGAAAAATCAAGTAAAAAAACAACGGAAAGATTTAGCACTTACTACAGGTTTGATCTGTATCATTAGTTCTGTATTTTCAGAAATAAGAATAGTGCCGCTATGAACAGCATGTACTTCAAATGTTCATGTGTCATTTTCCAAGAGGAATATGCCAGCAAAGAGCAGTATTGATCTTCCCTAAGAAAAAACATGTCCACTACTGAAAATATGTTTTCTAACCATACTGTCTTTTAAAGGCAGCTTTGCATTTTATTTAGTTTTGTCTTTTAGTGTTGAACTAAGCTGGGTATTTATCTTTCCTCAACCAACAGACGATACTGTTTATTTAACAGATTCACTACAAGTGACAGGACGTGCAACCTTGTTTATGCAATTAAGTATCTCAATCTTACAAAGCTGCTACATGCAGACTTGAAAAAACTCCATCTCCACAATCCAAATGTTAAACTACAGTAACAAAGGGAAAGTGTGATGTGCACTTTCATGGAAGAAAAGCCCTCCATGGTTCAGTTACGCTCCCACCAAGAGCAGCCTCCCTCTCCCACCCAGCTGCAGGTTACCAGGTAAGGGAGCAGACATGCTTCAGGCATTAGGAACCTGAGCTTGGAAGACATTAGCAACACACAAATCTGCTGTAGGATCAGGGACTACACCCTGTACACTGCAGCTTGCTGCTTATTTGGATTAGAATTAGATATAGTCTCTTATTTATTTATGTAGCTGGTTGGTTGGTTGACTGGGGGAAGTAGATAGCAGACTATTTAGTTTAAAACAACGTAAAAAGATCCAAGCTTCATTCATCTGTTCACCTCTGGCTTTCAAGACTGAAAAACTGATGTTGTAGAATATTTAAAACACTGTACTTATTTTTCAGGTCATCTGTTTTCTTTTAAAGAAAGCTATAAATGAGTCCGTATGAACTTCTTGATATACAGCTGCTTTAAACTGGCAATGGAACATATGCCAGCATCACACAAAAACCTAAATTCCTCCTGGCCCTTGGGAAAGGCGCTGATCCTCTGTTTGACACATTAAGGGTCAGCACTGAAGGTTTCCTTTATCAGGCTCTTACACCTTCATACAGAAAGGCACCTGAACATTAAGGAATCTTCCCTGCGTCAGGCCAGAAAGCAATGGCTCAGTAGAAGACAGATTCAGGAGTTGTATTTACAGAATCAGCTTTATCCCACCAAAATTTCTGAAATGCTGCTTAGAATGCTCTCCTCCTCTGCCTACATGAAATGAACTTGTTGATCCGCAAAGATTACATGAACACAAAAGTAATACATAATCCTCTTGACAGTACACATCATTGGGCAGAACTCCACCTGCCATTTGTTTGTCTAGAGCAGCAGTAAGTTTACAGAAAACAAACACCTTCCCTCATGGTTTATGGTGAACAATTTCCTGCTGTGCCACAAGCTCTGACAGATGAGAACTTCCCGTTCTTTTGTATTGTCTTTACTTATCAACTGCCCATTTATTAAAGGCCCTATAAGCTCAGCAATCTGTCTCATACCCTCTCCTCGCAGTCAAGCTATTCTTCTGAAGCACAAAGCTTACAGTTTAATATTTTGTGGAAGGAGAAAACATTTTAACCCCATCCTGAGAAATGACACAGAATCCATGCAAATCAAGAGGCTCTTAGATAGGAGATTTTGTGGTCTACCCCTCCTATGAGACCATGGAGCTGAGCTTGTGCACAACTAAAAAGCTTAAAATAAATTAATAGAAGAAATAAGAAATTACCCCAAATATACAAAATAGCTCATTGTTCTCTCCCATTTATTTTAATAGATGCTCCCAAAGTGCATGTGAGATGCCCAACTTTTTCCCCACTGACTGTCACAAGAAGTACATGACCAACAAATTGTGACATGGTAGCCATTAATAATGGAGCATTTTGTATTAGCTGCACATCCTGCCCCCAAGGGAAAAGTATTTGCGGTTGTTACCAAAACCCCAGGCATGGTGCTCACTGATAGACAATATAAGACATCATTCCAATCTTTTTCTAAAACCAGAAGATGATTCTGCTTTAATATAACCTGTTATGAAAGACCCATGAGGGAGCTTTCCCTTTTGAACTCTCTCCATGCTGCTTTGCAGTAGACACACAAAATAAATTACCATTGTTTAAACTGAAATACATTTGAAAGGGAAATCACATGCATCAGTGACGTCAGGCAGATTAGATGCAGTCTGATTTTAATCTCTCACTACAAACATCTAGTTTTAGCTGCACACAAAAATACTTGACCAAAGAGCAGAAGCAAGATAATTTGCAGCTCAGCTTTGATCACCAAGTGAAGGAACAGACAACCAGCTCACAAACAGCAAAGCACTTTCAGTGCAAAATTCATCTCCTTAATTTTAGGTGTCCACATTAGTATGAAGTGAGTTGTGCCTCAGAAGTACCTGCGTCTCTCCTGACTGTACAGGGCACTCAGGAACTCAAGCACAGATTTCTGTGGATCTCACCCCAGGTTTGTGGCCCTGCGTGGCTGTGTATTGGGAAGGCAGAGATCTGACTCTGTTCAATTCATGCTTCTCACGTCACATAAGGAATCTCACGCTATGATCTTTGGATTCATGACTCTTTGGTACCCAAACACCTCAAAACGAGCCACTTACACTCCCATGTATATGTACTTAACAGTGAATCCTTAAGGTTGCCCTCATAGAGACCTGGATTACCCGACTACAGATCACACAGATGATCCCTGAATATACGCAAGATTCAGAGCTTCATGGGGGAGAAAACCGATATCAACTCAGGCAACAGACCCATCTCAAGACAGGCACCGTATGAGTCATGGCTACTAGCAGAAGATTAAGAGAAAGAACATAAACAAGTCACAAACAGAATTAGCTTTCCCTGACATTCCTTCCTAGCTTCCAGAAACTAGGAGGTGAGGGACTTCCTGCACTGGAGGATGCACCTGGACCATTGTTTGCCACCAAAAGCACCCCTTACTTTGGCTAATCCATACCTGAATCCATTAATCTTTCTGGCCATGCCACAATATCCTGTGGCAATGAGCTCCACAACTTAATTATACATTGTGTGGAGAAATCCCCAACTTCCTTTTGCTTAGATCAAACCAGTTACTTGGTAATTCCATAATACACTGTGTTGCTCAGATTATAAAGAAATACCACGCTACTTTCTCTGAACTTTCTTGATTTTACTTACATCCTCCCCAGTTCCTTCTCTGTGCTTCCTTCTTCTCAGTAACCTAAGAGCTCCTTTAGTCTGCTTTGTCTTGTTTTGCATGAAAACAGTTGCATAAACTCTGGTCATTCTCAACACTCAGCACTTTGTCAATTTTACTTTAAGTCGTTCTATATCTTCTGCAAAATGAATGGAAGAGTCTCTAAGTAAAACTGAAAACCCAAGTCTGCAAGAGGATATAGTTTTCTGCTTGTCCTCAGTTTCTTCCTTTGCGCCTGCTTAAAGATTCCATTTATCTCTGAATAAGAAATATCCATACTGACTCCATATCTCTCTCTTGAATTTACCACCTACTGTGGTCTAAATACAGTTATTTTCCCAGCTACACTTTACATCCTGAGCAACAAACCAGTTCTGGAAGGCTGGTGAGGTGCAGGAATGTATGTTGGGTGATTCTGATGCAACCAAGAAACGGAACCTTTATCTACTGTACGACAGAGATATTTTCAGCTGAATTCCAAAGATAAACCAGAACATGGAACAGTGCACTGGGAATACTCACAAGCCATCTCTGAAAACACAATGCATGAATAAGGGCATAGCATCTTTGGAGAAAATGGATGTATCACAAATAATACTAAGCCAGAAAGGAAACTTATTTCTAATACATCCTAGACTGTTGCTGTAACATGTACTCTCTACAAGAGGCTTTCCCAGCGGTAAAAACTTTCCCCCCAGTTTTTAAAGATAGTGAGAACTCCTCATTGTGAAGGCAAATAATTCACAACTCCATTGACTAAAAGCACCCGTAATCTCCTGGGTTGCTTTTTCACACTCAACAGTCTTTGGAGAAAACTTCCATCCCACTGTTCTGCTCCTTATGAACTAACCCAAAGGTCATCTTCATCAGCAACTAATATCCATTAACATGCTTAGGCAGAGAAAAAAAAACTTTCAAATTTCTTCAGCAAGAGTACAGGCAAAATCTTATTGAAATATGCATAGTAACATTTAAAAAACAGAGAGCAAAAGTTTGGTATCTCCTGTATGATCACAGACCAAGTGAGGTGTGCAGATTTCCCAGCACAAACTTTATTAGAGTTCAGTTAAAAATACATAATCTGCAGACATTTGAGATGTAGTTCTGTCTGATAAGGCAGCAGACAGGAAATGAAACCCCTCCCAAATGCTGCTCCTTATCTTGAAAAGCTCTGAAATGATTACTGAACTAATAAAGTAATTTAGCTTTAAAAAAAAAATAAATGATCTTATCTGATAAAGGCAGTTATGAGATTATTACTTTTTGCTGGGTATGTACCACAGTGATGAGCATGACAACTTTTAAGAGTCTTTGTAACAGACTCTTAGTGAATCTGTCAGCCTTGCTGAGAGGATACTTGATCTGTTAAGCTAAAAGCAGACAGTATCATACACTATTATTATTAGAATTCTATGTATTATTTTGCTTTAATGTTTAGATATTAAGAAGAAATGGAGAAGTTAAAAAATATTCCATACTCAAGATGGTTCCCAGTCCTCCTGTGTAATGCTGACAGCAGATTAAATCAAGCTTGTTTTTAGGATATGGAAAATGTGTGGTCAGACCCTTAATGTAGAGTAAGACACCAAATACCAAACTGACAGGGACTAAACTGATCAGGAAAGTGCTCCTGCCATGGGGACAGGGGATCCACTGCCATCTCCATCTGAAAGGAAGGCCTCTCCTCAGCACCAAGAGGTCAGCTAGCATATCAAGCAAGGGACAGACCTTCATAGAGTGCAAAGGACAGCAACAACGTGAGATGGGATTTAAGACATGTTCCTCTCCTCTCTGCCTCCTGCAGGTCCCACAAGCTGCACTGAGGCAGTAGCATGTTGAGCAGGTACCACCAGGGAGGCCCTCAACCCTTTCATGCCTGTACAAAGGGAGCTCAAACGCCTTCAACAACAGCATTCTCATTTCTGTAAGTGAACCAGGGACACAGAGGCTGGGAAATGCTAGATTCAAGCTTTCTGCGACATAAAAAGAACAACTGAGAGTACATAAGAAAAAATAAAACAAAAAAAACCCAAAACATATTTAAAAGAAATATTCTGATAATGAATCAGAAACTGACCAGGATTATTTGATGCTTTATTAGCACTGGGTTTTCAACCACGCTAAAAAGCATTGAGAGAAGCTCTACAGCAGCAAAAATGTTTTTGTAACACAGATTCCATTTCCAAACTTCAAATGATTCTAAATTTCAACTTCTTAAACGTTAAAATTCTAGACTATGGGTGTAGGTGAAGTTTATTCTCTGGGTTTTGTGGGAAATAAAGGTAAATATACATACAGTGACATTCAGATTAAATTTTCACAGGTAATTCCAGATCAATAAAACCCAATAAATTGCAACACTGTGTCCAGAAAGCTCCGTCTATGTTCATCTCCACGATTTTGAGTTCCTGTTCTTTACCTGTAAACTATAAAGCTACTGGCTCTACATCATTTGGATAGTCTGGTTTAGGAGCTGGGTTTCTGTAAGGTATCCCATGCAACCTATGTACCATGCCAGTTCTTGATGCTCCATGTATTCATAGCAGGATATTCAGGGGTGTAACTTCTATAGTGCACAGCAACTGCTACTGGGGCAGGTTGAAAGCTAAGACTTTGAAGGTAATACTTAAAGAATACAAAAATATTGAAGGAGACTACAGCAAAGGCCAGTATCAACTTCATGTGGTACACTCCAACACACCATGAGGCTGAACATCATGAATCAGTTATATGAAATCTGGGCAGAATGAGCTAAAGGACAGAATACACTTTACTGCACTTTAAAGTTAATACCTAAGAAAGGAATGTTGATTGCTACCTGTCTTTACTCGCAAGCATGTTTACCAGTGATGGCCAACAAGTTTCTTTTACAAGGTACTGTTAACTCTTACAAACAGGTTGTTACATGTGATGAGCTTTTGAAAGAGCTGACAGAAAGCAACCAACCACCAAGTCACTGCTTCATGTAACTCACACTGAAGAACACACAGGTCCTATTTCACACCCAGTAATGACACCGGTCCCAGTGACACCAACACAAGCAGTCATTAATGGTTGCAAACAATTAATTTGAAGAATATGGGGAAAAAAATCAGAAAACTGTTGAACTCACCTCATCATCGGAGTCATCTGTAAACACTGAGAGTTTCTTTGAAACGAGATTTTTCTGTGGTGTTTTTTTGGGCATAATGAGCCCATATCTAGAGAAAAAGAATTAGTGTTACCCTTTAATGTTACTTATAAGAAAACACAGCAGGTTCCAAACCAAAAATCCACCCTTTCCAATTTCAGAAACAAAACATCAGCATCAGTGTACTGTATGAGGTACGGAGCTGAGCAGCATCAGCAGCAGTGTGCTCGGCCTTGCCATGTGCCAGCAGCTTCTCCCATAGGCATTGCTGACTTTTTCCATGCAAAGATTTGGGATGCAATGGAACTCCCTAAATGAGGCCACAAATCCTTCATGTCCAGAGTCTTCCAAGTGATTTTGGAATTAAGAAATCACTGTTTAACCTGCAGAGATTCAGTCTCAGTCTACATTAGACACCATTCTGTGTGCAGTTCACCTTTTTTGCACCAGGACGTAAAGCACCAACCCACATATATCACTATGGCAAAAGACAAGATTTACTGTCAGACGATGTCATGCAGAGGTTAACCACAGACAGAACGCTTCTGCTGACAGAGCCAACATCCGTGAGACGTTCTGTCAGAGACACTGTCTGTGTTTTTGGCAATGAGCAATCTCTAAGTAAGGGATTTCCCCCAACCTGCCTTTCCCCTCTTCATCACAGCGTGTAGCACGGAGCTGGGGCACTGCACGGTGCCGCAGACACCACATCATCACAAACTACTGACTTCTGTGTGCTCCGAACCCACCCCAGCAGCTCCCTCTGACCGTCTGCGGGGAGCCGAGGAGCAGCCAGAGCCCCTCAACCGAAGGGGCTGGGGAGCTGGCGGCGGCAGCCGCACAACGGTTTGGGGGGGAATCCTGAGGAGATTTTTCTTCCCAAGAGTGAAAACTACCCCCGGAAACACGGCAGCACCTCCGCTGCTTCCCACCGATGTGGGGTTTGTTTGGTTTTAATAAATACCGGTTTAAATTCAGGCCAACAAAGCGAGCCCCGCTGCTGCGGCCCGGGCGGGACGTTCTGTTAGCACTCTCTTAGGCCCAAGGCAGAGCCCTGCTTGCGCCCGCCCTCACAGCGGCCCCGGGGACCTTCCCTCCCATCCGCTGCCCCATGGAGCAGAGCTCAGTCGGACCCTCGGCCCCGAGGGCCCCGGCGGGGGTTCGCGGCCCCGACGCCACCGTCACTCACTGCTTGCTTAGCGCCGCCATCTTGTCCCGGCCGTCACCGCGCAAAGCCGCCGGTCGTTCCGCGGCCGCAGATTCCTCGCGACAGAAACCCGCCCCGGAAGGTCCCTCCGCAGCGCGTCTCGTCCCGGTCCCGCTCCAGAAAGGGAGCAGTGAACGGGCGGAGGAGGCTGACGGCGGGGGGCGAGTTTTTTAACGGCTCGTTGGCTGGTGGCGAAAGTGCCGGTACGGGAAGGACTGAGGGGGGCGGCCCGCACCGCCCTGAGGGGAGCCGAGTCGGGCCGAAATGAGCCGAGCGCAGCCGAGCCGAGCGGAAACGAAAGGAACCGAGACGAACACGGCCGAAATGAGCCGAGCGCAGCCGAGCCGAGCCGGGCGGAAACGAAAGGAACCGAGACGAACCCAGCCGAAATGAGCCGAGCGCAGCCGAGCCGGAACGAGCCGAGCCGGACCCGGCCGAGCGGAGCCGGAACGAGCCGAAACAAGCCGAGCCGGACCCGGGCGAGCGGAGCCGAAACGAGCCGAGCCGGAACGAGCCGAGCCGGACCCGACCGAGCGGAGCTCCGCCGCCGCTTCCCGGCGAGAAGAGGAGCGACCGTGTCCCCGTCAGGCATCACCTACCGGGATGCGCCGCTTGTTGCCGGCTGAAGAAAAAAGAGAGCTATTTAATTTCCCAAATTTGATTAAAAAAAGAAGTGATTCGGCCAGAATAAGCGATATTGGAAAGATGAAATCTTGCTGCCGACAGTGCAGTTGGTGTAATGTCCTGCTTTATCCAATGAGAAAGGTGTTTTTTTTTCTGCTGAATTGAAAGTGTAGCACGTTCCGAATAACTTTACTTAAACTGTTCCTAAAAAGCAATTTAAGGGGACTGAATGTTAACTTTTGTTTTGCTGTACGATCTCTTAGCATTGCAGCTTGGTATTCACATCTCTGCCTCTCCCTTTTTCCCATTAGGATGAATTCAAACAAGCACAAATTCAACAAAACCTCTTTAATTTAGGTTTAAAAAATAAGCAGCTGTGTTAGTAAAATTGCTTCCTTCAATGTGTTTATAGCTTTTTCTAATCCCTAGCAGACTTCCCACCATCTTAACAACAAAGACTTGGTTGCTATGTGTAACGATTTAAGAACCCCAACATTTAGTTTAATAAAGGATGTCAAACACCAGAATTACTAAGGTGAGGTGAGGAATTGAAGAGGTTTACTTGGTGGTGCACTGGAACTCGATGCCAGAAGGGGCTAAAAACGTTTTCTTTTTGCTGTATGAACTCCTTGTGCTCCCTGCCAGCGCCAGGCAGGTTTGTACCCAGTGATACAGGTACTCTATGGGAGCTGAGCCGTGCTCCCACACTGCTGCTCGAGGTACACCTGAAACAAAGAAAAGCTGTAAATCCAACAGGAAAACTCAAAGCCATGAGCATTGTCACCACACGGCTGAATAGAGATCATCCTGTCAGTGTTGCTCTCCCCAAGCCCAGTAAATTCCACCCTGGAAAATGGTGGTGCTTTGAAAAGCACACACAGCATTATTGTGGGCACTGTCTTTTGATTAGAATGTACCTTGCAGAAGGTGCTCTGCTGCATTTCAATGTGAAACATTTGATAATTAAACATGTAATGAGAAAAGTGATTTTTTTTCCAAGCTCAGATTTAAGAGTGATGAACTTCAAAGCTCTTTTACTAAATGACTAAAGGTCACTACAGAATCATACCATTAAAGGTTGCTCTGTCCGTAGAGTGTCGCTCATTATGTGCTGTCTTCCCTATTACAGCACACATATATGGAACACATGGGCATTATCTGGTGTTAATTTTAAAGGAATTCTTATAATTTCAAGTTATAGCTGTATTTACACCACTGATCTGACACCACGCACAGTAAGTTCCACACTGGGAAACCAACCCTTTGTAGCATACCAGCAGTTTGTCAAAGCTATAGTCTTTCCAGTTACAGCTGTGTCTCTAATTGGAGGAAGTCTGCATGTTCTAGGCCTGCTTTGTTCTTTCCAGTAAATTAGTTTAATATTTATGAGGAGAACACATGAAAAAGAACTCTGACTGCTTTTTGTGTTCACTGGTGGGCAGAGTACTCTTGATACATATCCCCTGCTAAATTAACACATCTTGACCACATTTAACAGGCCTCTCAGACAGGCATTAGATCATCAAGGGAGAGATCTCAATGAGAACAAGAGTCATTTCTCTTGCAGATATATTGCAAATAATAATAGCCTCTTGACTGCTTTGGCACCAAAAAAAGCCCATATTCATTAAAGAAGAGAAAGACAGGCTGAAAATCAGCTCCTGTATATGGCCAGTGAGTACTTTAAGTACCTGGCAGATGGTGTTTACGAAGAGGAGGGCTCACACTGTCCTCCCACACTCACATTGCTGTTTGGAGCTTTGTCAGTCCCCAGGGCAGGGCACTGAGGCCTGAAGTAGATCTACTTGCCAAAAGAGCCACCATTCTTAGTACATCTTTACATATTACTTGACAAAAGCATCATCATTCTTCCTATGTGTATTTGAAGATTTACAATGAGATCACTTGTTCTGGTAGGTTTCAAAGCTGATCTGTTCCCCTTTCCTTAAGACAGTGAACTTTGATTCTAAATTTAACAGGTTGACTTTTATTGACCAAAAATGACTTCAGATATTTAGGACCCTTTATCTGTTGCTTCATCTATTGTGTAATCAGAGTTAATTTCTGAAGTAAGGACCTTAAAAGCACTCAGGTGAAGGTGGCTACTGTCACTGTTTCATTGCTGAGGTCTGGTAATCTCACAATTAGTTTATGATATTTACCAGCAATGCAGTCCAGCAGCAGCTCAGCTTGAACTTGCACAGATGCAGCAGTTGGATCAAAGCAATAAATCTCCTGAATCAAATTGTCATCAAGTTTCTGCAATGCAGAGAACAAAAAGAGTCAGGTGTCAGTGAAAACTTAAGAGAGGGCTACAGAACTAAAGATGGCTAAGACAAACATAGAGGAAATCTGTAGGCAATTCCACTGTATCTTCTTGGGGGAAGGAAGAAGAGGAATCAAAGTCTCAACACTTTGAAGTCTCACCAGTTTACACTGACTCCAGTTCTCAGTCTCCTCTGAACCCTTCCAGTCTGGATGGAAAAGCAAGAGCACAGCCTTAACTATGCTATGGACCAGAGCTGGTGGTTCAGCATAGCTCTTTATGTCAGCAAAGCTCTCTGCACTGAGTTTCCAGACACACTTGCGCAGGTCCTGCAGCATACACCAGTGGAACAGAATCCCTGCATGCCTCAAATTTGCCTCGTGTTCTGGCTCTGGAATCAAAAGTAAACCTTTCAAGAAGTTGCTCAGAAACACCTGCTGCTCAAGACTTATGTTATCGACTGAAAGCTGTGCCCTGGTTATAAGTAACTCTGTCCCCTTGACCGATTGATTTGTACACAGTCCAAGTATCCCATGAAACTTGTGCTTGAGGAGACAAAACTTGTCTCAGAGGCAAGCAGAGGTCCTGAGACAATGAAGGGTTCAGGCACACAGGTAACTCTGTGACATTCCAGTTCTTCTGATCTTAGCTGAGGCGGTTCTGAGGAGGACATGCTAGATCCCTGAAGGCAACAAAGCTTCATACCTTTGATTTCAGTGGGACTTGAGCACAAAATGCCCTCTGAACCAGAGTCAAAACCTAAACATCCTGTTTAACTGTACTCTGCTAAGCACTTAGGCTTGCTCAGGAGCACTTAAGTTACCAAAGGTTTCTATTTGTCATTCCAAACTTGCAGGAATGATTCTTTAGATGTGACTTTACTGAGATTCCTAATTTCACCCCTAAAAAACCCATCTTGACTCTGTATACACAATACCCAGTATATAGGTTGGTTCTGTTTCCTCTAAAGCCATCTTCAGGATCTCAGAGAAGGCAGCTTGGGATATCTTTAGCATTTTCTGCAGGTCTTTGTGTTCATGAGGTGGTAATTTCTGGTTGTGTCCAATGTTGATGTCAAATAGGCCAAGAGCTTGTCCTGATAGATCACGGAGAGGTGCTGCAATGTGGTACTGTTTGTAGACAGAAGTGTGAACGACTCCTGAACTGTCTATGCACTTATACAGGTAATCTCTGAAATGAGAGCAAAGAGGAAAACCACTCCAGTTACTTTTGGTAATATACTTAGTGCATTTTAGTAAGACACAGGTCCTCTCTCTTTAAAATAAAGGTATTACATTATTAAATCATTGTTTATTTCCCTGAAATGAAATGCAAAGCTTTAAGTATCATTCAAGTCATGTACAAAAAGGAGAAAATAGCACTGTGGAACACAGTATTGCTCAGCCAAAGCAACTGCTGAAAATCGTAAGAATTTAACAAACCTTGCTTTAAAAAGTTTCCTAAGTGCATTGACATTTGTTCTATAGTGTTTTATGACAAGTAAAACATCTGCTTGAACAGCAATGGCTGTTCACTCAACTTTGACAAAAGGAGGATATGCTTAAAAGACAAGCCTGTGAGGATTTGGGAGTGGAAGGAAACAGCTGAAGGAAAGGAGACAAATATGGCCGGGAAAATAAGACAGATTATTCTAAAGAGTAACATGGCTCAGTGTAGGCTCTAACCCTGCAAACCTTCAGAGCAGATGTAGGGCTTGCTTGGCAATTCAGCTGGAAAGCATTAAGTTGGAAGTTCTGTTTTTGCAGGCCTAAACTCAAAGAGAAAATACTCCTCTCTCTTCCTAATTAAGTATCACATGGATCCACACCAGAAGCATTGATAGTGGGACTGCTGCAGCCAGACACTCTTGCAAGGTTGTCCTACCATGGGCTTTATGTACTGTGGATCGTGCCTGGCGCAGGCTGGAATCTAGGACCAGAGATGACAGGTTTTATTGCAGGGGCTGAGACTACCTTAAGAGGTTTTCTTTTCTGAGGAGAACAGGAGAGCTATGAATTTCCTTTTGTCCTGCGTTATCTATAGAAATCATCTTGCGCAGAGTGTAGTTCTGTGCCTGCCAGAGAGAAAAGGGAGGTTTAGCTGCATCCAAGAAAGGAACAGCCAGTGTTGAAGCTTGGAGAGGGAGGAAATTGTTTCTTAAGCTCCTATGTACATTAAAGTGCAGTGGGATGGCTTAAAGACATCTCCCAACAACGCTTGGTTTCATTCCCAGAGTGTATTGCTCAAGTTGCATGTGAATGTGCCCTGGACCTCCCTTCATTGGACCATTTAATCCAGGCTCCACACTGAGGAACACCCACAGGCCAAGAAGAGGTTTTCCTTCTTTTTCCCATCCTCTTGCTGTCCTCTTTCTCATGTCATGTTTGTGACAGTGTGCCTTGACACATGAAAAGCACAGAGGGCAGCAAATGACCTGGCTATTAGGTAGCTAACAAGGAAACAGTGCAGAGCCTGGAAAGACAACAGAAAGCTGCCAACATAAGCCATGCTTATCAGAGGAAGCAGCTGAATTATGGCTACAGCAGATGTCCTACAGACTTTGTGATGACACAGGATCAGTCCTAAATATTGCATATACATTTCATTTTCTTAACTCACTTATACATGAAGTGACAAGCTTCCCAGGGCCCAAGAGCCTGCTCAACAACTGGAAGATGATCTGCAGGGAAGGGGGCTGACTCTACAAGCTAGATAATTAGGAAGCAGCCACTTCCTGATATGTATTTACATCTTGGCTGCTGACATTAGTCATTAGTTCAGAACAAAGAACTAATACATTAGCCAGGACATTTTATTTTTCCTATAAAATACCGTAATTTTGACGTGCACAGAATCTCCTCTGGTCCCAAACAGCAAAGCTACAGATGGATGGATGGATGGATGGATGGATGGATGGATGTGGGGTTTTGTTCTATTGGTTCCTATGCAGCTGTGAGCATTGAAGTAAGAGAATACTCTTTTTTTCCTCCCCTAGGAGAAGGGGTTATAGTAGCAGTGCTCTTGAATTGTTTTACATGGGAGAATGAAAAGAATGAAGAGTGGCCTCCTCTACAGGGGAAACTTCCCTCTCTATCTTTCAGCCCTTTGTTGCACAGGCAGGCACAAGAATCTCAGGCAGGCTTCGACTTTTATGATAAAACCACTGGGAAATCAGCTAGAAATGGCATGCCCTTACTAAAGCTCCATTTCAGCCCCTGACTATTACAGGTTTTTCACTGCAGTGGCCTGCCTACCTTGTCTTTGCCAGGCTCCACCATGTACATAGTTACACTGTGGATGCTGGGCACCCTGGTATGCAACCAGTCCAGAGCAGTACCAGTCATCTGTAGAACGTTTTCCAGTGTGCAGATGTGGTGGTAGGCTTTGCTGAATGCATAAGAAACTCCCTGTGAAAGCAGAAACCTCCAAATGAGCCTGATGCTTCCATAAGATTTGGGGAAAAAAGCTGAAGAAATGTTTATGCAATAAATGGGTTTAACAGGTTACTTGAATCAGAACTTGTAAAGCTGAAAAGTGACTGCAATGTCCCATATCGAATAACGAGCTAAAGCTCCAGAGTGCTCTGGTCACAGCCACGTCCTAAACGAGACAAAGCTGGTTTTAGTGGACATGGCCACATCGGCTGGTAACGTTGGCTTGCTGCGCTCCCTGCTGCCCAGATCATGCATCGCAGTGAGACTGATTCTAAAGAGCATCCCCGAGGAGATCCAAACTGCTGTTGCTGGATTATTCTACCATGTAAAAAGTAAGGTTTCATGGCACTTTATGGCAACAAGCAGAAATGGGAGGTTCAGAGCTTCAGGAAAGAAAAGCTGTTATTTTTGGGCTTCGCACAAAAGTGCAATTATTTACTAGTCAGGAGAAGCTTAAATTAGTTATTAATGAAGTGACGTATCACAGATAAGATGCTCACCAGCAAAATACTGATAAGGTGTTCTGCTCACACCACTTTCACCATACACAGTAGAAAGGGACCCACAGTTCTTATTTGTACAAGTTACATTTACTCAGAACAAACATACCAAATTCACATGGTCCCCACAGTTTCCTGCCGGCTGGTGTCTAACAAACCCCTTTCTGATGGTGCCCACCTGATAGAAACTGATCTCATGGGTCAGAAAGATGGTTGTCTCACACTGGTCCCGAAGAGTGTCAAGTCCTAGAATGCCAAAGACTCTCCAGTGAGCGTCGTGCAATGGCAGTACCAGGAATGAACCTTTTCTCTGCTCCACTGGGCGGTCGTGGTTCCAGAAGTGGATATTTCCATGGAGCTGGACTCTTGGAACATGGATTGGCTTTCCCTCTTCAACAGCTGCAAAGCTGAAAAAGAAACTTTTATGTTTAAAACTAGCAGAAAACCTTTAGTGAAACAATAAATATTACAGCTTTGATCTCTCCTGGCTTTTTGGCATCAGAGAAGGAAGGTGTTAGCTCCTTACTCTGAGCGCACCCAGAAATACCACATTTACCACTTGCATCCCAAAGACAGTGGTAATAAATACGGCACTTATCATCCTTAGGACATCAGCTAATGAATGTAATGAAAAGAAATACAGAAGCAAGCAGCAGTTACATTTAATAGATTAGAAGAACATTTAATAGGTTTAAAGAAGCAGCCAAATATGTCTGGCTTTTGGAAATGAGAATTGAAGAGGCATGAAAGCTGTTTATGGTGTAAAAACTGGGAAGGAAAGGCATTGTTCTCAAAGAATATCCTGTGGATGTAAACTGATGTAAGGGAATTAATATTTAAAGAAGAAAATGTAGGCCCAATGCAACAGTCAATTGCTGAAGGATGAGATTATTAGACTGTGAGCTAATCTCCCCAAGGAAAGGAGTGAAATCCCAAACAGAGCACTTCTAAGTAGACCATGCAGAGTATAAGGCGTGTATATGATAATGAAGCATTACACAACAGCCCCTGGGGGGATTTCCTCTCTGTTCCCATTTCACACCAAACGCTGGCTGGTACACCCCATTCCAAGTATTTTTGACAAAAGGAGCAGTATTTGCAGCTTTCCTTACCTTACTCCTTTCATGTCTCTGTGAAGTGTCTGGTTTAGAACATATGGAGCATCATCAGCAGTACATGCCACATAGCGTAGGAGAATCTGTCCCTGCTCTGGTGTGAGCTGGTTCTCTTCCAAAAGGGCAATATATGCACTGATCTTCTTGTTATCCCCATGGGCTTCTGCATCCTAGCAACCAAACGTTTCCCATTACATTATCTACATTAGGCACTGGCCATTACATTTATTTCATGGACTTAGCACTTGTCTCATTCTTTTGAGGTGCTGTTCTGGGTCACTGATTTTGTATTTCAGGCACCAACTGCATGACATGAATGTGTCTGTGCTATGACTCTGTCTGACCAGGACACACTGTTACAAGCAAAACCACTTGATATTTTCACTGGCAAGGGAAATGGATTTCTTTATTCCTGCTGCTAATGGAGAAAAGTTCATGTAAAAATAATCTCTTTATAATATGTGCCTAGGACCAGATGCATTCTCTGTGGGCAATCCATGGACAAGAAGTACTGCAGGTCTGACCTGTGGTTCTCTGTGAACAGCCATGGGCTCCCTTGAACAACAGCTAAGTGCAGAAATGCACAAAGAGGCCAAGCCTCAGAGCAGCTTCCCACCTTCCACTCAGATGCACCAGGGTTTGAAGTCAGTGTCACAATCCTAACACAAACAACTCCTGCACTTCCTGGGATGCCTACCTGGGAGAGGGCCTTAAACACTGCTTTGTAAACTGGCTCCATGCTTCCTCCGCTGGTCTCCGCTGCCTGCTGGATACCGTGCAGCCACTTCCTCCTGGCTGAGCTTTGCAAGAACTCCGTGTGACTTTGTTCCACGCTTGTGTTCAGAAATTCCACCAAGTTATCAATAGCTTCATCCTCATTGCCACTGAGCTCGGAAGCAAGTAACTCAAGGAAAGTCTGGAATGCCTTTGGGGATAGCTTCCCCACTCTGCTGAGCTGTGGGTAACAGGAGCAAAGGTGCTTCTTTGCTAGTAGAAGAAACAGAAAATGAGACAGGGACAATCTATTTGAATACTAAGTTTTGCTTTTAATGTGCAAAATGTGAATCAAGACCTCAACTGGCTTTGGGTATTCTTCCTTCCAGCTATCTCCTAAAGGGAAGCTGTCTTCATGACAGGAAAACTCCAGCGTCCAGACTGGATGCACCTTTTCCTCTAGATCCCACACCTGCTGTGAAGGAAACCTAAGCAGCACTGCTCCTGTGCCCCTTTTGTATCTCTGCAACATTCCTAAACAGTAAAGGTCAATGGAAAATAGGAAAGGTGCCATGGAAACAAAGGTCTGGCTTCCTTTTCCTTGGAGAAGGGGGAATGAGGAATGCCACAAGGGTCAAATCATGATTCTCAAGAATCACTTTCCCAAATCTACTCATTCTAGTTCACAAATTTCCAGTTTGCCTAGAGATCCTGAAGATAATCAGGACCCATCTCAGACTTGTAATCCCAGCAGACTGGGCCTGGAAAATGTACATTTACCCTGTGGCTTCTCTGCAGATGTTACTTAAATTGCAGCCAGGCTATGACAGCTGTTGCACCCCGTACCCATCCTTCCAGGCCAGAACTGCTGCTCCCCACACCCCAGCTTTGGGCTCACGGGGGTGCTCTTGCACAGGCATTGGGAGTTGCAAGCGGCTTCCCGGCTTTGGAAAACCGGGATTCAAGGGCGGCTCTGCCCAGGCTGGGCTTGCCTGCTCCTGCTCCTGGCAATACCTCTCCTGAGCACCGCAGTGACTAACACCTTCATCATTTTTCTGCATCCTGATTTCAAATCCTGTTGGACCCGAAGAAGAAAAGGAAGGAGAGTGATTTGTCAAGCTGCTTCTGACTAGCAAACTAGGCAAGCAAAGATATATACCGAAGTGTGACTTTGCTGTTAAGCAAGAGAATATTTTGTGATCAATACAGTGGGCTACAAGGAACAATGTAATAGAAAATGCTTTGATTCATGATGCACAGGATCAGGCAGGGAGCTGCCCTGGTTGTCTCCCAGTGCATTAAGACACAGATGTTTATGGGAGCTGAGAGACTCCTGCTTCCCCCATAGAAATCAGAAGGTATTTGATCACTGATTTTAGCTGTAGAATTAGCAAGTGCTAACCAGCCCCACTCATGGTGGAGCTGACTGTTAATGCTGCCTTATCCTGCCTATCAGCTACAGAACATTCAGCATTTTTTTATTTAATTTCTGGCTTTCTGACAGAACTAGGATGGAGAATTGTTTGATGGCATAAACATGGATTTTCACCCCCACTTTTTCCTCCCTTTGAAGAAAGAGATGAAGAAAGAAATGCACATGAAGTTGAACGTGGCATGATCAGTTCTTTTATTACTGAGCCACAGCATAATGAATTATTCTCTGCATCCTATCTGTAATGTTCACTTTTCACTTACAAGGAAAATCAAGTAATTCCACCCACTTGTCACTCTGTGTTTTCATCCAGGAGGTGTTCAATGTCTGTGGCCCCTTCCCCCAAACCTGCTTGTTCCAAAGTGGCTTTGGAAGATTAGGTTGAAGCTGCTAGAAGTATTTTATGTTGCTTGTAGGTAGTATTGATTTTGCTATGCTATCTTGCTACTTATTTGTCCTTTAGTTTATGAGCCTTTCATGGAAGGGACTATGTCCTTCCATATTTTAGTACATTCTGGCATGCTTTGAATGCAAGAGAGCTGTGTCCTACCAGTTTCTTGTGTCTGTGCAGCCTGGAGACTATGAATTGGAGCACTGGTGCACTCCCCACCCCACCAGCTGCCTCAAGTGAGCTAAAAGATAAAGAGGGTTTGGTGGTTGCCAAAATGAGCCATTTTTACCAACATGATGAGCATGAAGATGAATAAACCAGTCCTCTCCAGCCAAGCACACATGCAGACCTGCTTCTAATTGCTAATACAGTATTTCAGAGCATATAATGTCCACATGTTAATATGCATAAGGCTGCCAGACAGGTCCAGGTGAACCTGCAGCACTTCTGTCTGACCCAGAACTATTCTGTCAAGGACCAAATTTGCTAAGTTTAGTCAGAGAAAGGAACCAACAGAGAAGTGAGACTCAAAGCTGCTATCTAATTCATGAGCACTGTGCAAGTGTGGATTACTAAAGGCTATTTGAGACCCATAAGGAAAGCTGTTGTTCTTTCCTATGAGATACATTGCTGCAGATAGCACAGTAAAATCTATCTGTAAAAATAGCTGGATAGCTCAGATGAGCTAGCTGAGAAGTGTAAACATGTTCTCAGGTTTTATTTCTGTTTTTCACTGCCACAGCACAACTGAACATTGCATGTTATGGCTGAAATGATTTTTCAACACATCACAATGTCAGGGAAGCATTGGGCTGCCTCCCTGACTGGGAATCTGCTGTCCAGAAGGAGGGGATGGAGCTATGCACTAATAAGTTGCTCTGGATAACTGTTCCATTTCATTTTACACAGCATACCATGTATGCTTATGACTGCTTGCAAAACCAAAAAGTGATTGGTACTTGCCAACAACTTCATTAGCACTGTTGTTGAATGGTTTAAGCCTACTGTGTTGACAGCGCTCTCTCAGAGCAGAGTTGTCTCCTTACCCTTCCTCAAGGTCTCTTTTTCCATCCCTTCCTTGAAGGTGCTCAGAACAGCATCCACTGCCTCCAGGTCCAGAAACCCAGATGCATTGTTGTCCCACTTTTCAAAAAGTGCCTCCAAAAGCAGTTTCTGCTGCGCCAAGCGAGAGCTGCGGTAAACCTACAAGAGAGGAGCAGCTTGGTATGTAGTGACTCCTGGACACTGATGCTCAGTGTCTACCCAAGAATGGAAACTGCAGTGCTATGACAATCACATCATTCCTATCTGTACATAGACAGCCCAGACCTGGAGATGAACCTTTAAACCTGAGAGATGCTTGGGAACACAGAACACAGCCAACAGTTCAGTTCTACCAGGCAGAATCAGCACTGCAGAGGGTTATTTCACAGTGAGCAAATGAAACCTGTGCTGGACCTAAGGTGAGAACAACTCAGGTAAGTGCAGGTTTCCCAGGATACGAATGTCTTCCCAGGAAGAACTAACCACAGCCTTGTTACTAACACCCAAAGATGTGACAGTTTGGCTATCTTACATTGTTATTTTGCTGTTGCTGCCCTGAAGTGTGTGGGCTCCAAGCAAATGTATGTACAATTTGTCCTTTAAACTATCTTTGCCAGCATACAGTGATAAATGGCTGGGATGGAATTCTCTCAAAGGCCAAAATACTGACAGTGTGTGCTGTGCTCAGCGTGAGGACAGTACAGCCGTCAGATCCAATATCTCATCCAAATTAGGTCAGCAGCACAGAGGGAAACTAGAAAGAGGCCTGAGCCTCTCTAAGCTAGAGAGACTACTATGGATAGACCCACCATGAAGTATATCTATACTCTGAAGTGATACGGGACACCCTGATGCTGTGCATGAGGATATTGCTGAAAGGGAACATATTTTTCAGCACATGGCAAGAGCACTCTGAAACTCAAACACAAAGAAGCATGTGCACATTCACATACAGCCATGCACATATCAAAACCAAACACACTTGTTTTACAATCTTCACCAAAACACCCACAACCTCATCTGCACATGCCAGTGCCGTAGGTCAGAGATCAGGTTCTTGGCTATTATGAAGATGAATAAGCAGAATGGAATGTTTTGAGCTCTTTCACAATTAACTATCAACCTGCTGTGTCACTGAGGCTCTAGAACAGACAGACAACCTCTTACAGGATGAGTCTGTCATCTCTTCTACAGCTAAGGGCTAGGGAGGGAGGATCCATACAAAAAACAAAGGTGTAAAAGGTCTCTTGAAATAGTGAATGCAAGGCTACAAGTGAATAGCTCTGCCAACATGAGATTAAAAGTTGACTTTTTAAGTGTCTGTAGGCATTTGCTTGTTTTTTGTTGGGACATGGGCTTAGCAAAACTTATCAATATTTACTTTTTCTAGTTGTTTCATTTTTTCTTCTTTTGTCTGTTTGTATTCTCTTTTGATGAAGATAGTAAGCTTCTTCACAGTAGGCAGAGAAACCTCACCAACAAATGTCTCCAGGAGCTGTACAAACTGTGGCATGTTGAGGCTGCTTTCATCAAAGGCACTCCTAGTACGAGAAGCCCAACAGTTCTGAATCTCTGCCATGATGGGACGTAAGTCTGAAAGGCAGAAAGCACAGTGTGTCACAGGCAGCCAAATGTTGCCCTAAAGCTGGCCACGTGGCAGATAGCAACTCAGTCCTAAATCCTGCATTTCCTATCCGGTGAAATTATAGCTGAGTACAGACTGACTCCATGCTGACTAAAGGCCTTAATCTGCTTAGATGTTCCTAATAGTAACTCTTTAGTCCATGGATGCTATCATACAACAAGGTTAAATCCTGAATACAGCTGAGCTGAAATTACTGTTACGCAGCAAGTGGCTCTCTGAGACAAAGACTACACTGCTCTTATCCTGAAGCCAGCTTTGGTGTTTGTATTCTTGCCAAACTTTGAGCTCACGGCAGTGCTGGCATGTCTGCCAACACTGCCAGCCACTTTGTGCCCAAGTGAACACACAGCTTTGTGACCAAATACCTGCAAATTTAGTGTCCTCACACTTCCAGTCCTCTGGAATTTGCTCTGCATAGCTGCCAAACTTGGAACTTAGGTCACAAGTCAGAAAGTCACCTGATGAAAGATAAAATATACACAAGCTTTTAAAAAAGACACAAGATAAAGCTTTTCTAAAAGCCTGTACATATATATATCCAAGCTATAGCTTCTGAAGTGGATGAAAAGGGCTGACATGAGCAGTTACCTGACCATGGCACTTCAGCCTCCTGGCTATCTTCAGCTGGAGAATCCTGTCTGTCTGTGGGTGCAGGACCTGCAATTTTAAAGAGAAATCTTCTATATTTAACATGCTCAGGCTCCTGTCTGACTATACTTATATTACATATATACTTACAGTACAGAGTGAAACAGAACATAAAGATTCTCCTTATTATAAAAATGCTTCTGCTTCAGAAAGTCCATACTTGAATTAAAGTGTCTGCTCAGTGCCTTGAATACAGATCACTAGAAGTGACTCACCTGCCACTAGGACAGTTTTGAAAAGGATTAAAAACATCCCTATAGTTAAACCAGTCAATGTGCACATTGATAAAGATCAAGGTCTGCCAGAATAAAAGAGAATGCTTTACCTTCACCCTGGTCTTGGAGAAGGTTCCCATTCTGCAGCCTTGCCTGTTGGCCAGCCTGGCTGCCATGCTGCTCAGGAACACTCTCTTTTCTTGCAGGGGTTTCTTTCACAATCTCTGCAACTGGAGCATCCTCTTTTGAATCAATGACATCTCTGTCTGCCAGAGCTCTGTCTTCTGAGGTCATGGCTGTAGCTCCAGGTGTTGGTGCTGAAGTTGTGGTGGTTGTCTCTGCAGTCCAGTTCTCCTTATTGACTTGCCCTTCTGAGCCAGGTTCTCTGTCTGAGACAGGATAATCTTCTTCCCCATTTTTTTCTGTATCAAGCTCTCGTCCCAGGCTAAATTCCTCTTCCTCCACCTGATTTTCAGATCCAGGTTCTCCATCTCTGCTGAGACTGTATTTAGTGGAGGCTGATTCAGGGAAAGCTTCCTCCTGACTGACTGCACTTGCAGACGCAGTTTGCCCCTCAGTTTGTATGTCCTCATGGAAAGTGGAATTCCCAGTAACTGTGGTATCTCCATTCAAGTCTCTAACTTCCAAATCAGTGCTTTCCAGCTCTGATGCAGCATCCTCACCTTCCTCTCTCACTTCAGCATCATTTGATTCTGCTGTTTGGTTTTCTTCCTCAGGAATTCTTCCAGTCTCAGCTTCACTCATGCCCTTCTGTTCAGACAGACCTCCTGTGACACTAGTTCTCACTACATTGCTGCCTTGTCCATCACCAGCTACAGGTCCAGCTAAAATATTTCTCTCAGTTTGAGACAAGAGTAACTTCTCACTGAATTCCTCACAAACCTCTTGGTCATCAAAGCCTCCCCATAAATGTGCAGGCTTAATCTCTTGCAGCTCTATTATTGGCCCTAGAATAAAAAATATATTGTTAAGCTGATAGTTTGCATTGGGTTTACGTTCTCTAGTACAGCATATGGAAAGCTGAAGAAAAAGGTACACCCAAGGGGAAAGAAACTGTCAGAAAGTACCTTCTGCAAACATGCATCTCAGAAACACAGAGCTTCAATGTCTTTGCCTACAGAGATCTGCACTTGCAACTGTATTACACCATACTGCTTTTGAAATATTTCCTAACTCTCCATGCTAAGAAGGAAAGCTGTAATTTGCCTTGTATTTGATCTTAGAAGTTAATTAATGTCCAATAGCTTAAAACCATTCTATTTTCATGTAGATTATTCTCTGTGGTCTTTCTTTATCTTTCCATGTTCCTGAAGAAACTTTAGAGCAAGAATAAAATTCACTTCTAATACTGCTCAGTAAGAAGAATTGTTTCAGGAAAAGAACTCATTCTTTACTCCTGCTTCTGAAAAGTACTCCAGAATTTGGAAAGAAGGAACAGTTCTGGATGCTGAAGTATTTCTGAACACGCATTTACATCACAGTTTGCAAAACATGTTTGTAAATTATGGTGTATAGGTCACAGCATTCATTTTGGTCCTTTTTAGGCTCTGCTCACTTCTGGTAACATTTAGAAAACATACATTAACTCTGCAATTTCAGGTGACCTCCTCATGTTTTAACCACAGTTGGAAGATCCCACATACTTACACTGTCTTGGGTTACAGAATCCCCCCTGAGCACTCACTGGGCTTCTTTTGTAGAAGTCTATCAACAGGGCAAGTATTTTTGGTCTGTTTAAGAGACCAACCTAGACAAAAAGATTACAATTACTGGGGTTTTCCTGCAGTTCTTAGGACTTACATCAATGTTTGCAACACTACAAAGGCACCATTAGCTAAGAATTACCTGTGACTGAAAATTATCCATTACAGAACATCAAGACGGATTTCAAAGAAGTCAACCTGTTTCACAGAGGCAAAAAATTCCTCCTCTGGGCCTAGCTGGAATGCCCCAAACACATCATTTTGCAGGCACATCCTCTTGCACATTCTTCACCAATTACAGTTAGATCATTGTGACCACTTTGCCAAAGGAGTTCATGTAAAGATCAAAGCTTCAATATTTCATGCTTTCTGGACAGATATTGATTTCCTGACAGTACTATGGAAGAATTTTCACATATTATGAGCTGTGCTGTATTATAGCAGTGAGTGCACATCACAGTTTGCTTTTGTGCCCCATCATTTCCTTTGAAGTGTTATGTATTGGCAACTGCATGGGAAAATGATTAGTCCAAAAACCAGAGCAATTATGACAACTTCCCTAATTTCCTTTAAAAATTCATACACATTTGACCAGAGGTGAGAGCAGTATCAGTAATTCCAGTGCAGAGGAACGTGCAGAGTTTATTAAGTCCTTGTTGCTCAGGGTGAGTGTATACAGACAATAACACCAGGAAAAGACAATGAAATGGGTCATTTCCAATCAGGAAATTGTGAGTTGCAAAAGTAAAGCAAATCTAAAAGATTGCAAGTTCTCCACTTTATGATGAATTCCTGTTGCCATTATTTAAGTCTTGCCACCTTTGTAATCTCCCTGGCATTAGTGAAATATGGTAGTTAATTAGAGAACAGATTTACTTAAGTTCATTATTTATAGCAATTACTGATTTCCTTTTCACATTTTGCTCATAGATTAAAACCTGCAAAACATAAAGTTTACCAAGCTTTTCTTTCCTGCTGAACTTTGCCTGCCCTGAGGCTGAAGAAATAAAGGAAGAAGTTTGCTGCTCTTTTCTGGAACTGAGCTGAAGATGACCCCATTGTTTATCATTTTAAACCATAATTATCAGCATCAGTGTTTAGGAATAGAGGAATTGAAAACAGTGCCTACTGATGAAGTGCCTCCCAAGGAGGCTGATACTGAAAACTGGGAATCCATCACATTTTCTTTTACTGCAACACCTTTCCTCTACTGGGAACTGAGGAAAGGATCAGAACTGAAATGTAAGCACCTGGTGCAGTTTCAGTGCCTCAGACTCTGGTAACTTAATTTCTCCTGGTAAAAAAGTGCAGGAAATTATAGGTAAATTTCAGCTCCCTGGGGGTTTGGAACAACAAATGCCATCACATAATTCTGTCCCTAAATGCAGAAGATGTAGGCCCTGATTCCCTGGGTCTTCATCTTCTTGCCTTTAATATACAAATACCTTGCACACTCCCATGCAACCACTTCTCTATGCGGTTTGTCTTCCAGTTGAATACATCAGATTGGGTTCTGCATACATTTAATTGATACACAAACGTGGTTTTGAAGATGCTACCAGATCACTGTGGAATCTGGATTCTCCACTCAGTATTTCCATTACATGCACTTAATTTTCTCTTTACATTTCCTCAGCTGTTACTTCTCACAATCAGCTGCTGGTTGCCTTGAAGTTGGCAGCACTAATGCAAAACTTCATTAAAAAGGTAAATCAATTAATGAAGTATTATGAAAAGAAAATAAAAAGGGTGGTTTGGGATTCTTTTGTCATGTTAAGATAATAAACTTGGAGGATTTAGATAACTCAGATTCCAGAAGAGTTTGGGATTTGGATGAAATAATTTTATGTGTTGTTAAAACCAGTAAATTCCTTTTAGAAATTACCATTTATGAATGAGGGGTATAATTTCCACCTTGTTTTAACACTTAGAATTTATACAGATCTGCCATTCTACTAGAGGTGCCTGTTGCTTTTTGTTCTTATGTTGTTTTTTTTATGTTCTATCTTTCTGCATTCCTAAATTTACTAACAGAGCTCAGGTTTCTTTGTGCTTTGCAAGTGACTGAGGAGGCTGCTGAAAGAGTCCTGCCCTTCAGCCCTTCATACTGAGTCTTTTCAGCAGGACAGGTACAGCATTCACTATAAATAACAGCAGACCATCTGTGTTTGTACAGCCACCCAAAATTTGTTTCCACTTTCCAAGAGTGCCAGCTTTACTGGCTGGGGTTGAAACGCATTGACCTGATTTTCTTGACACCTAGATATTGGCAGGTGATGATTCTCATTTGTTTTCAGCAATGTGCTGTGATCTATGACTAATTCCTTTAAGCAACACATTAAACCAGACTTGCCATTTCAACAGTGATAGGTCATTGTTTAACTGATTGATTGTTTTCCTGGAAATGGGACGTGTGTATCTTGAGCACCACACGACACTTGTTAGCAAGATGTGAAGAGCAGAGAGAAAAGGTCATGAGAAAGCAGGTTCTGTCATTGCTGTGCTGCAAGAAAGGCAATCTGTATATCTCAAACTTCATTAGTTTGAAAACCAATGTGACTAAATTCAGTTACATTTAAAGGCCTTGGGCTGAAAATGTCCTTGAAAATTAACGTAGATTCTTTTAATTTAAAAATCTATACTTGGTACACATGAGCAGAGAGGGACAATAAGCTTAGAATTCCCAGAGCTATTGCCTTTTGGGGCATCAGAGCAGTGATTCAACTGTGTTCTGGTATTGTCTTGGAAAGTTTCTGCTTCACTGTATAGTCCAGGCTGTTCTTGCTGAGCTGCCATCCTTCTGGATGCATGCATTTGAAATCATAATAATGATCATGTGCATACCTCTAATCTGACTGTAATTTAAACACTGCTTTCTCAGCTCCCTGGCTCTAATTGCAGCTCATTGAGGCAGGCAGCCACAGTCACCATGCAGACTGGAATAACTGCCTGCCACCAAGCAAATGGAAATTAGGAACTGAAACAACTGCTTTGCTCTGCTTTGCAGAATGAGTACTACAGGTAATGGATCACATTCAAGTGGAAGAAGTCCTAGGGTTAGTTTGCATCTTTTATCTTCCCTGTGGGTACAGTAGAGCAAGACTTATTAAGAACTATATAAAAGAAACCAGGTCAGGTTTAAAAGAACTGTGTGGTCCACACTAGTTTGGTGGACTCAATTCACAGAGCAAGGCTACCTCGGATACTGAAAACAGCAACCATGTTTGTGCTCTGTTCATTCTTTTCTGGGCAGCAATGGAGTCTGTGATGATAGCTGCTCACTCTTATGTTTTCCTACCGTTTTTGGCTCTTTGCCTCTGAGATTCCACTGGGATTAGTAGCATGGAAATGGTGATTACTGCCATAGAAATAATAGGAAGAAATTCACATTAAAACATGTCAAGGAAAGAAGGGATCCTTTCAAAATGCATGACACAGATAGGACTCAGCTTTATGTATTACTCTACCTGGGAGGATCCACCAAAGGAGCAATAGGAGAATTAAACATCTCCTAGCTGATAAATAGACACATGTCCTTCCTCATCTCTGAAACAGCAACTTGCCAGCTATTCTCTAAAACACACCATTGGTGTTGAAATGTCCTCTGTAATTCCATTCTCTTAGAGGTAATGACATTATCAGCATGACATTGTACAGCAGAGTTCATTCTGGGTAGGCACGCTGTAAACATCATTAGAAGAGTGCTGCACGGAATACATAATTCCTGTAGAAAACTTCAAGATTATGGCAACTGTTTGCTGTGTAGTAGCCAACAACTGGCTAACTAAGGCTACTTGTAACAAATACCATACCTTTTCGATGAAGCCCAAGATTTTAGCAATAGCTCATGTCATTTATTCTTCAGCTCTATTTACTGGTTTTCTAATACATCTAGCTTATTTATTTCTTTTAATGGGAATGCAGATGTATTCAGAGGATGACAGAGCTTAGAGCATCTGAAAACCAGATGATGGCTTCTGTGTTCCGTTTCCAGCTCTGTAACTGACTTACTCGATTTTAATTTCCTGCCCATAAACTGTAGCAGAAGTTCAGAAGGTTGAAAGACAGACTACTTTGCATTTAAAATTTAAACTATGAGGTTTATTGATAAAACCCCTCAGGGTGTATAAATTAATGCAGCATAATTGACACAATATATGTTACTATTGTAGTAACGTGCACATTGTTAAGGCCAGTCTCTATCAGGTTATCTTTGCTGCAATATGGCTGAACAGACAAATTAGCACCCAAACATTCTCAGTGTTCTGTGGAAACAGGGAATCACCAGAAGTAGTAAAGAGCATGGTTAATTTCTTCTCTAAAATCATCAAACTTCAGCCCCAAGTCATCAGTTAGGTCATTCAGTTTCAAATCAGTCATCAGCTTACAGGCTGCTGGCTGCTTCTGTGCCTAAGAACCAATGAATCTGAAGACAATGCAGCAGCTATTGTCCTCTGAAATAATGCTGAGTAAGCACAAATTGTGTATCTAGAGTCATGAGGAGTAAAGAGAAAGCAGTTTCCCAGAGAAATACCAAACTGGAAGCATTACCATATTGAAATTAGGTTGAGAGCTGCTTTGCCTACCTTTGCATAATCACAATCTATGAAGAGAAAAGCAAACATTTGCCTCCATATATCATGTCTTACTGCTTCTCCAAAGTCATCAGCACACTGACAGAGATGCTTCAGCATTTCTTGGAACAAGTCATCTGGAAAATGTTCAGTGTAGGAATGGACATACTGTGGAGAGAAAGCAGCAGTGCGATGGTTAGCTTTCTTCAAGTGTTTTCACATTTATTTAAGCTCCTTAAAATCAATTGCATGCAATAATATATGTAGGAATTTGTAGTTTAATCTGCAGGCTTGGTACATGGATCGTACGCAGCCTGCTTGGTTCTTTCTTTCAGGAACAGCAACATTCTCCAAACCAGCCTGGGACTCTGCTGTCCAGAGGTCACTTATCATAGTCAGTGTTTCAGAGATGAGAGATGAGAATCCCCCCTATGAAATGCCATTGATTAAGCCAGGTTGTCTCAGAGAGGACAGAAGTTCTCCATGGTTTTCAGCAGCAGTTAGTATTCTTGACTTTATTCCTGAGGAGACATTTTGAGCCATTCGTTTCTGCAGACCTGACAGTCACTCAAGTCTCACAAAATGACCATTGGCCACAATTTCTGTTTAAAGAACTGGTCTGGATACAATAAAATAAAGGCAAGAACCTTTTGAAAATGAGCCTGCTGTCACCTAAGTCCTCTCACACTGGGAATACTACTGACTCCAGATTTATTTTAAGTTCTAGCCTTGGAGACACATTAACACTTTGGATTTATAGCCATGTGGTTTTTATGAGCAAAAGCAATATGGGTCTAAAAATGTGGTGTGCATGACATAAATAATAATGGCCATCAGAACAAACCACAATCCCAAAGCCTGTGCTGAATTATTAGAGCAGGTTTCTGGAGCCAGCCACAATTCAGGGAGCCATACAGGGAGTTAAAAGAAGGAATTTCCAAAACATTGAATGTTTCCCATTATCCCATTTTTAGAGTACAGATACCTGACTTACATGTTAGAACATGTTGGACTTGTTGAAATACATTAACCAACTGAAATATTAATATATGTTATTATTATTCATGTCTATATTGCATAATTCCCAAACATATGGGACAACTGGAGAAGAGAGGAAGAGCAGAAAAGCAGCAGCCAATGGCCTGAGGGGTGGCTGGTGGGAAAGAAGAACTCCTAATGCAATGTGTGGCTTTTCTGCATTTCAGCATAAAAAGAGAGGATGTACGTGGGCTGGAGAGAAGGTGGCAGATCTGGGAATACATGTATCTCCTAGCTTTTTAGAGCTATTACAACCCAGAGCCCTGTGACAGATGAACCCTTAAGGATGACAGCAGTTGGGAGGAGGCAGCTTGGACAAGCAGCTTGTTATTTTGTATGTCATCTTGATGACACATCCCAGGGCTTGTGTATTAATGCTTCTGTCTAACAGCTTCCCAGAACAGTTTTTAGAAGCCTATGTTTGGCTCTGTGGGCAGAAGGAACTATCGTACAGTCTTAAGTTTTTCTTAGCTGATGTGTGTAAAGCACTCTGCTGTGTAAAGTAATGTACACGTTATAAGCATACATTGATTTATTATTAACCAAGAGATTTTGACACCCATCAGAAGAAAGCTGGCATACCTCCTTCTTGCTACCCCATGTGAGACCTCGCTGAGTTTGTGAACACATTATCAAGAACAACGGAGCTTTGCTTTTTGTTCCGCCTGATCTCAACAGAAATGGAGTGAGTCACATGTGATCATGGAAAAAATCTCAACTTTAAAGCTTGATTCTAACCCTACAAAGGTAATGGGAGTATTTCCCTTGGTGTTAACAGCTTTGTATCAGGCTGCTGGAGGTGCTGCATGTTAGAGTACAAAGCCTGTGAAATAAACTGGGGAGGACTGGTCTCTGGGATTTAAATGGTTTTAATATAAAGACTCCACGAACTTGCCACGAAGGATGTAAAAATACAAAAGCCACTGTCTCTCATGTCCAAAAAAACACCCCCAAAACCCAACAACAATGTGTGAGGTCTCTCTACTGAGTTTCTAACGGCTTTTAAGTAACCCAAAGCTGCACTGAATTCAAGGAAGGGAAAAAAAGGCACCATTTAATTTTAAGGTCCATTACAGAGCAATGCTTTCCATGTGTGAAAGGGCCTAGACCAGTGTCGAGAAAGATCATCTCTCTTGCTGGTCTTGGTGGATGATGCAAACTGATGAACAAAGGTAAAGTGTAGCTGAGGATTAGAAGCAGCCCTGGCCTGAGAGTGAGGCTTGTGATTATGGAATAGCTCCCCCAGGGAAGTGATGAAAGCTTCATCATTTGATTCATTTAAAACTGGACTGCAAAAAGCATCAGAGAATATACTCTGAGAACAAAGTTGCACTGGCTGGCGAATGAGACAGCTTGACAGCCTGTGCCTTTTGTACTCCTGATATATGTTGTCATAACTTTAATTGAGTTAAAATAAAGAGTACACAAAATCTATTTTAAAACATTTTTCTAATGCTAATGGAGCATGAATTTATTCAGTGCTTATACATGTACCACAGGGATTATGGATCGATGCTTCATTTCAGTGACGAAAGCAATTCTCTGGGCTCCCATTAGCCACAATAGTTTTCTTAATTAAATGCAGTTATTCTGAGGTGAAATTCAAAAATACCTCATTTCATGCTTAAAAAAGCCTTCAACAAGTTACCATGAAAATGCATCTCTGTGCAAAATAACGAAATGGGAGTCTCCTGAGAGCAAGGAAGGCGTAAAAATCACTCATGGCTGCTTGAAATTAGTCTCTGCACAGCTGCTTTATACTCTGGTTTTAATTATTGTAACAGCACCCACCAGCACCACTGCAACTGAGGGTCTGCCATTATGTCTACTCTAAACATCCCTTTTTGCAGGTTTAAGTACCCAGCCATAAAATTCAGCTCTGTTTTAGGCAGAAATGGTTGGCAAAGGGTTGCCCTGGAGAGTTTTTAAGTAAGTGTAGTTTGAACTAAGTCAGTTGTTTTCAGATTGATGAAGAATAGAGCGATGGGGTGAAACTTCCAACTACACTTATTGATGTGGGTGGGTAAAAAACACACTCCTGATGTTTCTCAATGACAGCTTTTGATTTTAAAGCTCTGTATTTTCAAGCCTGGTTATGCTTTGTGAACAGCTGACTTTTGTTGCAGTTTGGTTATGGTCCAAGTCAGTAACAGTTCTGAGCAAAAATGAGCTTCTCATCACTTGTTAGGCTTTTCTAAGGTTAATAGAACTTAATCAGAAATAACAATACTTTGAGGACATTACTGATTACCTCAGGGTAATGGTTATATTGGGAACACCAAACCTGCCTTGAGCAGCCACTGTGACATTGGCATTCACAAGTGATTCAGGCCTTTGGCATTCTAGGAAGGGACTGAAAGGGCTGTCCCAAAAACTGCTGCTTGGCACAGGCTCCGAGAAAGTAAAATACACCCTCCTTGCTGCCCAGAATGGAAGCGTTGTGACAGCAAAGGTGGATACAAAGATGGAACATAAAATGTCCTGATATAACCAGTTACCTGGCATGCTAAAGAAGTGAAGCGCTGCATTTATTCATCTTAGATGTCCCCAGAGAAATACTACTACTTTGTGATAAACACCACATTCTGCATTAGATGCTCTTATTTCATTTCTCACCTCTGTGAATTCATCTATGTTTACTTTTTTTTCCAAAGTGTCTACGATTTCCAGCTTCAGGTCACAGACTGCCAGTAAAAAATGAAGAGATATTGGGTTAGAAAGCAAACAGTTGTGGGTTTGCATATTGTACACATTTTGTTGCTTTTATGTTAGATTAATTTTCTTCTCATAGTGGATTACATTTCTTTCAGTTTATCCTACAGAGCAGCTGAAGCATCTGACTGTCTGGAGTCTACCTAATTCTAATTCCTACACATTTCTCTTGCTGAGAGTCTGCACTTACCTATTCAGAACTGTATGGTTGTACTTGTTCTTGACATATGCTGGTGCAAACTGCAATGATTTTAATGGTACTTAACAACTACATATGTGAGGGATGATTTTTGCTTTTACAAACATAAAACCACCTTAAAACACTGGGGGCATGGGTTTTGCTCTGCAAAAGTGGAATCTGAAAATCAGACATTTTCCCAAGATGCTCCATGGGATTATGTTTTTCACTGATGATGATATTCAAAATTATCTGGCTTGTTATAATGGACCTGAGAAGACAGCTCAAATGTCTGCATAGTCTTCTGAATGAGGGCTTTGAGCACAGACATGCTGTTTCTATTGGGATTATTTGTGTGTTCTTTCTTCTACAACATAACAGGAGAAATGAGAAAATTCACCATAGAATGCATTTATCCCTTGTTGGTTAAGACATTCCTGAACTGTACCTTATCTTTATTAAACTATAAAACAAAGCTTGATGATCTGTTAATGCTTATTGGATGCTATTAAATGAACTAAATTAAGAAATGGAGCCACATTATTAGTGAAATAGGACATAAACCACCTTAAGCATCTGGAGATGGATAGAGACTTCCTTCTCAATCTCTCATCCCAGCATCTCTCCACACAGAATTCACAAATACCACAGTAGGAGCACACAGGCTGGTTTTGGCATTTATACACCATACTACAAATAGGATGATTATTCAGAGACACAATTCTATAATATAGAAGGGGCTGAGGAAGGTCAAGCTCTAGAGCGGGGTGACTCCAGCAGCAAGCAGGAATGCACATCCCATCTTCCAGCAAAGGCAAATTTGTTATTATTGATGATCATTACAGGCTTTTGATATAAAGGGCTGGCAGCAGACTGTGCACTGCCACTCTGATGTTCCTGGCTCTAGCTATTCAATCATTATTCAGGGAGGTCAAGTGTAAGCTATTTAAAGTGGGCAGGAATTATGGAAATCTCTGCGCAGAGTGCCCTGGTACAGAGGCCCTTGCGCTGCATGTCACTGGCATGCCTGGGACTGGCAAAGGGAACAGCCAGACAAGAATGGGCTGCTCAGTAGAGAATTAGGCAAGCTTCAGCATCAACCCTGAAACCATGGAAGGCAACAACACTGTCAGACTTTCATTTTCGTGATCCCACTTTTCCTCCATGTTTTCCGAGACCTTCCATGAGACAAACACTGTCTGATAGGGCAGGTAAAGGAGGAGTTTGTTACAGTGGTTCTTAAAAATAGTGTTAACACATGGCAACGTCTGGCTAATGAAGGATGTAAGTGGATCTTTTTTATCTCTCTGAAAGACTTTTTTCCCACTTCTTTCCATGCTTTTCAAGATCCTGTTAATGAAGTGCTCGGTGATTCAGTCTCTTTCCAATCTGTCTGAAAATCTGTGGTTCATATCCTAACTACCCCTAGAGATCCTTTCTGTTATCAAATCCGTTGGCTGTTTGCTCACAGTTTGCACCAGAATCCAGGCCACAGAAACAGAACTAAAGGAGATACATCGAAAACTTACTTTTTCTCACATCTGTGACTGCAGACATAATGACATCTGCAAAAGTCCTCAGGGCACTCTGAACCTACAAATCAAGGTGATAGTCAAAGGCCTGTTTCATGCAGACAACAATAGGTAATTACTAAAGTAAATCACCCAGAGTAATCAGTGTATGGGTCAGCCATGCTCCTTACCATGTATAGGTGGGTAAACAAAGGTAGACCTTATCTATGTTGTGCTGTGTGTAACCACAGGACCATTTCCTAGAGGGCTTCTGTCACTTGTAAGAAAAATGCTTGTACCAAGAGATTATTACAATTACTGCACATCTCATCTCTTCTGAGCGGCAGTTATCAATCTGCATGAGCCACAGGGGTAGGAAGAATATTTAATGGAGGCCACAGGAAAGCAAAAGTGGCTACCCTGGACGTTTTTAAGGGGATTCTGAGGGACAGCCACAAAGACATCCAGTGATGAAGTATACATCCCCAACCCCAGGACTAAGTACCTTAGGGGGCATTTAGCTTTCCAGGGCCTCTGTGGAGAACACACTGCAATCCTTCCCGGTGCTCATCAGGAATCAGGGCTTGGTGAGGCTAAGAAGTAGACAAAAACCTGTACCCTGACCTTAAGGGATGTCAGAGCCATTGCCTATCCTTATGCTCCATGCTGTCATGCCAGGGCAGATGCCACTATCACAGTCTTCCTTTTCCTCCTGGAACAACCATAGCAGTATGTTAACAAGAATCTTTCCTAGTTACCAGTGCAATTGGTATTCTGCCACTGACGTCCACTGTCCACTCTTTGAACTGAACTGCCAGAGCTTCCTTTCTCACCAATTTCACCCGAGACTTCATATCTCCTAATTCCTCCCTCTCCTTACGTTTGACGTTTGCCTCAGCCTTCATCCTGGCCAGCCTGTAGGACATGGGAATACAGCTTAGAAAGATACCATCATAATCATATTTAAGCTAGATTAAGCCTACCCTGAAAAACAAAAGGAAAGGAAATAACTTCTGACTGAATTCTTGTCCTTCTAATACAAGCACATTTTTTGTCCAAAGAAATACTTAATGTCAGAGGCACAAAATTACTAGTGTAACTATTGGACTAGATATTAGGAACCTGTGTTTTCAGAGGGAATCTCAAAGGAAGTGAGAGTATTTATATTGACAAGTATCATCTCCTGAAATCAAGTGTACTATGAATCTGAAGAAATAACCTGTGTCAGATGTGTGTGTGGAGAGAGCTTCTTGTAGAGCATATGGTAGACACTTAAAGGAAAGTCATCAGTACAGCAACCCTAGTTTGTGTAGTTTCAACAGTGATAATTTTTACCTTCACACTTATAATGGCATTAATCATTTATTGTGTAGATGTCCTTCAAGCTTCTAATTTTAGCAGAAAGAGAAGCGCCTAATTTTGCTACACTTGATTTACCAACAAAATTGCATCAGTCTGCATTTGTCTCAAAGCCTAAGTACCATTTCACATGAGCACTTCACTGGCAAAGAACAATGTTCAATAAAATTTCTTAAGCAGTCTCACACAATAAAGTCCTTTCTGCCTTAGGACAGGGATAATACCCAACCTCTCTGTCATTTTGAATACATTGTTTGCAAGCTTGGACTAAAAATGCCTCCCTTTCTTCTTCCTTCCCTTTTCTTTGCTTCTCTAGTCCCCTAACCATGTTTTTCCCAATCCTCCATTTTGCACAACAGAACTGAATCAATTGATCCTTTAGAACTGATCTGCTTTGGTTTTGACTGTGTTAATTCATGAGATGAAAAAAAAAAAGCCTTCAGGAAGGTCAATATGCTTGAAGCCAAAGGATCAGTTCGTGTGGGGAGAAGAGTTCCATGTCATGGGGACTTGATGGCACCTCTCTGCATTCAGCAGCTGCACTGCTCACCTCTGTGGCACTCACACCCTCTGTAATACTCAGAGTGAGGGGAATTGCTCCCCTATTGTACCTGAGAACACAAGAGCACAGAAACAATATTTTAACTAATGATTTCTGCTCCCTTCTTCCCGTGTTTCACATACTGTGAAGATGGGCTGATTCTGTCTCTGATCTCTTCCGCTGTTACAGGTCATCCTAGAAATATAAACCACTGCTATATTTAGAAAGGCCTGTTCAATATTTTACAGCAACACATGTGGATCACAGTTTTATCACTACGTACTTGTTCTTCATGGCCACTTATCACAGAGGTTTCTTAATGAATAACTGGGTTCCTTCACTAGTTGTGGGCATTGCACAAGTGCTGGCTGAGGCAATGCAGCCTCTGGCACTTTGATAGCAGGGGAAGGGGAAAACAATTTCCTATCTCCTGACTCCATGGCCACAGCAAAGAGGAGGTATGTAGCATGTACCACACTAACTGCACCAACACATTTTTCTCCAATGTATGCTACAGAAAGAGAAAATCAGACCACTTCTGGACCATTGCAGTTTCTCCTCAGGAGTGGTCTGCAAACTGAAGGCAGAGCTAAGGCTGTGCTGGGAGTTGCAAACATGCTTTGGTGATTAATTTGGGCAGTGCCCAGCACATGTTTCATTGCATGCTGCACCTGCACTGGGCTGCAGTTCTGCCTTTACTTCTAGGGTCCTAAACCACCGAATTGCTGCCTTCTCTGCCTGGTGTCCTTGGTATGGGACAAGATGTTCCCCCCCTAGACAATAACAGCAGATCAATGCTGGGCACTCGTTTCAATGTGAGCTCATTTCAGGATTAGACATTTCCAGAAGGATGAGATGGCAGCGAGGGTGACTTCTCCCTGCAGAATGAAACATGTTTCTTCAGGAAGACAGCCGCCTAACTCCCACACAGGGATGGTGACTCAGACTGAAGGACTACCATCCCCGGACAAATAAAGTCTCTGATTCAGGTATCAGTCCATTTGGATATGGAATTTCTCCCATCTGCTCTCCTGCCTGGTAGCAGTTAAGGAGAGATTGGAGGAAGCCTGAGAGAGCTCACTGAGATTTAGACAGGAACCTGTGGTGAGATCCTGCCTTTCCTGAAGGTCATTTCAAGGCTCCCAGGAGCTGCACTGGGACGAGAATTTTACCCTTCATCTTCCTGCTGCTTATGTGAGCGATTCTGAGCACAGACCAGCATCTTCTGTCAGTAAAATCCTCTGTGCTGCTGGGGTTTAAGAATCTGATGCAAATCCCTCAATACAGCCATCACAAATATGTAAATCCTGAGCTGCTGCAAATGCAAATCCCATGATACTACTACCAGCTGATACGCAAAACCTGCTATGGCTACATAATCCCCTGTGGCAGTGCTGTCTATGGAGAGATTTATTTCTACAAGTCTTGATAGTCACTTCCTTTGCATCAGCTTTGATAGCTACAAATTGAGAACCTGTCTCAAAGTGTAAACATGGGTTTAACAGCCAAGACCAAGATAACATGTCACCAGTAGCCAACACTTTGCATTCTACAGAAAAACCTGAGCTTTCCAGAAATAAGCTCTGATTCACAATGAACACCAAGAATATTTTAGCAGGAAAAAAACCCAAACCAAACCACAAAACCAAGAACAACCCAAAACCAAACCAAAAAGCAACTCAAAATGCCAGGAAATGTTCTGTATTTCAATTCAATTTCTTTTGCAAAATGAGACATGGTTCTGAGGTTCCTGCATCCAAGTATTCCTCTGTGAAGACATATGAATGGTGAAACAGCCCCCCCCAGAAAAGGTGTTGGCAAGGCTGGCATCATCAACATCCCCCAGAACAGTGTGTGTTTGAGTAAAGCTCACTGAAAAAGCAGATAGTGCCCCAGATCATTTGTTTCAGTGGACCAGCATTTAAAAATAGAAAATATAATAGAAAATCTTTTCTTCTCTATGTCTGCCTAAGAAGAAAAAACCAAAAAGCTGAGCTCTTACATGCTGACCGCAATTGGTATTCACAATCATTTCTACCCATGGGGGAAAAGGAGGAGACTGTATACAATTCACTCCTGACACTGCTTTGGCTGTATCCACACAAGGCATGTTCCTATGAACGGTAACAATATGTGGACTAGAAATGCAGACAGAAGCTCAGAGCAGTAGAGAGAGATTTAATATGTTCTTTTATTCATTTGAATACTGGAACTTCAGTTGTCTTCATTTAGAGTTTATGTATAAGACATGTCAACATTTGACTTCCATAATTGCTGACACTGAAAACTTGAAACCAATTTTCAAGCTGTATGTACTATTTATGCAAATAGAAGAGACAGCCATTCAAATAGAAGTCATTATTCTACAAACCCAGAAACAGAATAAAGTGATTTGGTACCACATGAGTAATTTTGCCATCATTCACCATCACCTCTGGATCATCTGCAAACACAAATGTACAATTCTGCATTTGTTTGAATAAAGCAATGACAATGAAACCATTATTCTTCACCTAACACATTGCTATTCTAAACATAGCATACTGTAAGATGCCATGGAACCCCTTCCAGTATTTATTACATACCAGAGTAAAGCAGCAGAGTAAATACACCCCAGGAATAAGCAACATAATAAAATACAAAAAAGAATCTGAAAGGAAAGCCTAAGTAAATATCCCAGGACAATATTGTTGTTGGTTTGGTCAAGAGAAATCGCCCTGAAGGAGGAAAAAAGGGTTCTCTTTGTATCAAGTTTGGAAGAATATAAAAGAACCGATCTGAAGAGTCAATGGACCTCTGATACCAATACCTGCCCTAAAGAACTGCTGTCACTAACCTAGACCAGTTCAAAAGCAGATTGCATAATTAAGATAGAGTCTAAAGAAGAATTATGTACATGTGAAGAATTATGTACAGGAATAACTGGTGTCTCTTTTGTGTGAAATGTTCTGGCATTAGTGCTGCTTCTCAGGTTTTTGTGAGAGACAACTGCCATTGCTGGCACTGGACTCCACAAGGTTCATTTTGTTCTACAACACCAGCCAGGCTGCAGTCACATCACTGCAAGATACCAGCTCTGCTTGTGTGACTAGCCACACTTTCAGCTCTCTCACCTCTCTGATGCTGTACCAGCCATCTCAGATTTTAGCTCTTCTGTGACCATCTTCAGTCCTCTCAAGTATGGGCCTGGTTTTGTAGGAATGCCATACTGGGGGTTATGTCTTATCAGATATTCTCCAAGGAAAATAAAGGGATTGAATTGGGTTGGCTCTTCTGCTGCAAGCACGTTCTTTCTTTCCACTTCCATTAACAGTTTTTCAATTCCTGGGATTAATGTAGGTAGGAGTTTTTCAAGCAAATAGATACGAGTATCTAGCGACACTTTCTCATTATTGAGCCACTCTCTGGACAGCAAGTCACAGGGTTCTCTCTTATTTACCTTTTCTTCTTTTACCTTTTGCTCACTAACCATCTTCGCTTTTGTCTCCTGCAGACTCAGACACCTCTGCTGTACCTTTTTATAAAAGCACTCTTTCCACAGAGCATAAATACTAAGAAATGGCAGCTCATCATTCCCATGTTTTCTCTTCACTTCTGTGGCAGTCATATTCTCACCATCAGGCTTGGGATGTTGCAGACCTGCCATCCTTGAATAGCTGTGACACAGAACAGAAGCAGCAGGTTATACAATGCCAAAAGATGCAACAGTGTCCTAAAAGATGACTCTATTGTTAGGAATTGAGTAATATGCTTTTTCTACATTCCTTTTTCATTCTGTTACTGCTGCTTTGTCCTCTTAAATAAATACAGCCCCTTCACTTCAAAGATCATTAAATGATTTATAAGGATTAATTATGTATCACAACAGCCTTTGGAGACAGAGCAACTAAATAAGTGTGTTCCTTTCTTACAGAAGAAGAAACTGAGACACACAAGTGATTAATTCCAGGTCATTTAAAAACCCAGAAACCCAGTGGTGAACTGTGCCCAGAAATCTTGCCCCCCAGTTCTAACCAGTAAATTCCTCTTAGCCTTAGTGTCATTATTTCTGTTTAGGTTCCATTCCATGCCTCCAGGAAATCCAATGGATGTGAGACAAAGGAAGCAAGTAATGGAAAATACCAGATGCCTGCAAGCAAGATTTCTCCACGTTTCCTGCTTCATCTTTTCTGTTGCTGTGCAGAAACAGTGAGGGAGCCTGTCCCACAGAGTACTTCATTTCAACTCTGACAACTGTTTTTCCCTCTGGACATTTTGTTCAGGTAATGAGGACACAGGTGTATGGGTCAGCAGAGCTCCCACAGAAAGGGAGACTATATCATCAACTCTGTAATTAAGCTGCTCACAAGCACTTAATCTTGTAGATTATTTTGTAAGAGAAGACCTACACAAAATTGCAGGTATCTCCCTTTACAGTGTCCCAAACTCCACTGTTTTCTTCTCAAAATGATAATTCTGTGAAATAACAGGAAGAAACCGGGTTGCTCACAAGGCACAATTTGAAAACTACTGCTGTGTATCCACACATCACAGTCTGCATCTGTAATGGGATTTATGAATACAGAATGGAGCAGAATGTAGACCAGCTACTTCAGCATGCAAAAACACCAGCATACTGCAAAAAAAACAGGTCAGTGTTAAACAACAGCCAGGGAAGGGTGATATTAACAGAGAGAGCCTAATGCCTTTTCAAATTAAAGATGAAACTCCACTCAGAACTCTTCAAGCTCTTATTTAAAAGTGCTTTTGACTAAGGCCTTTCAGTATCCATAGCAATACTGTTGCTTTTGATGTTTTGCTCTTCGTGTTTAAGCATTTGTAGCTGCTCAGAAGAGAGTACAGCCTTCCAGGAAATGCATAAATGTGATTTACAACCCTCCTGATGGACAAATGTAATTACTAATATGTTGACCTTCTAGTCCATAACCACTGTTTGAGTCCAAATACTGCTTGAATAGGTAGGATGCTTCACAGCACTAAATTTCTCTGTCTGCTTTCTTGATGCACTTATTGGCATCTGCTGGTAATTTGTTTTCAAAGATGATTACCTGCTGGGGAGGGCGACAGATTTATGGATCAAGCTGCCTGCCTGACCCACACAGAGGGTTTTAAGATGGGAGCTGGTTTTGCCACAGGAGGACGTCAGCTGTAAAGGAGTCCAGATTTACGATGGTAGAAAAGGAAACCTGTCAACCCACCCAAATTGTTCCTTGCTTAGGTGAGTTTCTCTCAGTAAGTTGTAAAACCAGACTTTTTCTGGTTTGAAGCAGGGTGTTAACCAAATGTCCTGGTCACATTCAAAATCAGCTGGTTTTGTTGTGCCAAAATAAACTTTCTTGCAGTTTCAAATACTTATGTTATTTTTCAACATCCTTTATGAAACCACTCTGCAGTCTCTGTGCAATATTAAAGTGACAACTGCACTCTATGAGGCATCCAATTCCAAAGGATGATGAATAGATTTTCTACACTGCTCTCAACCATTTGTTAGGATGATTTTGAGGATTAATAAAAGTTTATAAAGTATCTCTATGTCTCTGAACAAAAGAAAACAAAAAACAACTCATGGTGACTGTTCTATCTCAATTCCATGGCATTTACCTAATGCCAAGAATGAGAGCAGAGCACAGAGAACTATGCCCACTCCTTTACTGCAGGAGAGATAACGAAGGTATGGAAGAACACACAAACAGCACATACCTTTTAACAACAAAGGAGTGCTAGAATCAGGCCCTGAAACTTGGAATTTGTTGAGGATGACAGAAACACACCTCCAGTTTGTGTAAGACACCATTAGCTCATAAACTTCAACGCTGATTGACATTAGCTGAAAATTTGTCTCGTAATATATAAAGCTCTCACAGCCTCTGACATTCCCAAGTGGAGGCCTGATTGTCCAAGTAACAATAAGGACGGTGCACAGAGGCAAGCTTTAGAAACACCCAGGAAACTTGAAATGTCATATAAAGTTTCCTGCAAGCCTTTGCTCAAGCTGAAGGCAAGATAAGCTTTTCATTATTCAGTAGGATGCTACTTCTCTGGCTCCTTTTCTGTGACAGAAATATTCTTGCTGGAATTCCTGCAGGTAGAAAAAGATTATCTCCCCCTTTTTTGTACAAACCCCAAATCTGCTCATAAAGAAAGTTTTCATGGCTTCATTGTTATTCTCTTAGGGGACTTTGTTGGGTGGGATATGGCCAGGAAAGACTAAAGTTTGTCTAGGTAAATATTTTAGAGAGGTTTGAGCTACAAAAGTATTTTCAAAACCAGAGTACAATCTCTTTGATGCTCTATCTCTCAGAAATAGTTTTGCCTTTCCTTAATGTGCTTCACAGAGCATGTTTATCTCATCAAACACAAAGAGCCCAATACCCTTTTATACATGATCTCCTTTTCAGTACAATTACAATATAAAAAGACGTTCCCTTTTGCTTCATGAAGCTTTGAAGAACTGTTTTTCTTACCTTTGGAGCAGGTATCAAACTAGCTCTTATTCTTCCTGCTTTCAAAGTGGCTTTGCAAATGAACTGGAATTTAATATATGGCCATCTGTTCTCAACTTTAAAAATCTTGAAGTGAATTAGGGATTTCTCAGACCTGCTGTGGAGCCGGGCTGTAAGTTTTACTCCTCTGTGTTTGCAGTTGCTAAGCAATAATCCCAAAGGTTGCTATGTGTCTTCCACGACTCAGAATTGCTGTAGGTTGTCTTTGGGCTTTGGCAGCCCAACAGACTCTTCTGTACTGAACTTAGATCATTGCATCACATGGCTGAAAATAAAATCAGAAAAGACTACGAATAGCAACAGGCAATATAAGGGCACAGATAGAGAATCCACAGGTGCCCAGTGACAGGAGGTTTACATTCAGCTTCAAGGTTTACAAAGTGCAGAACAACCAAGTCCATTCCAAGCTGAACTGAGGACTGCAATAACCAGATGTGCGAATCTGAGTGATAAAAAGAAATTCATTACAAACTCAATTTAATAATTTTCAGGCTCTTTATTGGAAAGACCTGTGTCACTTTGAAGCAGCCCTGAGGAAAGGCATGCACAGCACCAATAAGGGTGCCATTTCATTAGGCTGCTTTTAAACATGAACCTACACGAATTTGATGAATCATCTTCCATAATTTCTCCTATATTCTTGAAGAATAATATACAATGTGGGGAAAGGAGAAGGGAAAAGACAAAAACATCTATGACAGCCATTCTGCACTCTTTTATGCTATTGTGAAACAGGCACCTGCTTAGTGATTTCCTTTGTGTTATACTCAGAACTTCCAACTGAGAAATTTATGGAACAATCTGCCAGGAAACAAGGTTTATCTAATGCTGTTTCATTCTTTATATTTTGCACTGGGAGAGGCACAATCTTTGGATTGTCTACCTGCAGGAAAACTGAACTGTGACTTTAGCTGTGGCATTTGTCAATGGAACAGCTTCGACCTCTAGCAGAGCATTATTCTCCATTTTATGGGGCAGCTGAACTTGTTAGAAACCATGAAATAGAGGAGGTTTAATATAAATAACAGAATTTCCCCAAAATCTAATAGAGTTCCTGTCAGTCATATTTGTTCTCTAGCTTAGGAACTCTGGATTTTTAATTGCAGACTGTTTCATTCTCTGTCATCTTTGTCAAGTCACTTGTTATTTATTACAGCACCCACAACACCACAGTAAATAAGTAATTTGTAAAAGTGGGATTGGAAATAGCTGAATACAACATGCACCAGAGTCCCTACATAAAAACAGTTCAATATTTATTCTGCTCTTAAAAAGGTTTAGTTTTGTTCCTAAGCCCAGCCATAGAAGTTAGAAAGTGTTCATGCTATGTGCAGGGTTATCACAAGGAGAAAGTTGCTCTGAAATTACAGTAACAATTGTACTTTGATGGACAGTCAAAAGCCTCAATTTTTGTATCATTTTTATACTGTCTTTTCTGGAAAGTAGGACACTCCTGGTGTTCCTACCCAGCAACATTTCCCTCTATGTTCTCCTGTTCATATCTCAGAAACAATTTGTATGGTTGTAGCTTCTATAGATACTTTTGGCCGTGTGTGCTACGTGTCTCCGAAAACTGTTTCTTTTGGACACTCTCAAATACCACTGGAATGCCAAGCTTACCAGTGCAGTGACATGCCATAGACACTACAATACTGACTTGAGTTTAGAATTCAGTATTTGCTTGCAGAGAGGAAGCAGCACAAAAAAAAAAAAACCACAAAACACATATAAGTACACTTTCATGTGAAAAATATGCTGCAATAAACTATTACTTCTTTGCTGTTTACTTGAAACAACATCTATCAGAAGGAAATAAGCTCATTGCAGCGTATTTCCAAATACTGCATCAATTATGTCAAGAACATGAAGCAGAAAATTAGTGCACAGGAATAATTTAAATGAGGCTTTAAGCTGAATTGTGCACTTTCTTCCTCAGAGCAGTTTGCACATGATTAACTTCCGTTATCTCTTCTCCCAGGTGAGTCTGCTCTTCCCCTTTGCACTTCAGCATTCTGTTGGTATTATAATTAATTTACTAAACTTTCTCTTTTTTTCAGTCTGAAACGTCTATTTAAAAAAATACTCTCTCTTTTCTTAAAGTGATTTTTTACCCTCTGAACAAACAGAACTTGGAAGGAGGAATCACAATGGCTCTATTTTTATTTCCCTGGAAGTGCAATCCCATGGGCTAAGCAAACCTTCAATCACACCCTATTTAACTGGGCTGTTATCCCCTAAATGTTTTTGCTAAGCAAAGTGTATCCTTTTATTATGCCATCAAATTCTTACACTGTTGACAAAATAAAGGGCTGAATATGTCATCACAGATGTTTAACTGAAATTGCCTCTTCTATCGATTTGTTGGGTTTCTGTGTAAGATGCATTTTGGGAGCATACTGTTGCTGTTCGCAGCTGATGCCAAGATTATGAAATAAAAGCCCTGACATGTAGTAATCATAAGTTGTTTTAGCCAGAGAAATGTTTGCAGTGTATTAAAGAAAATAGTCAGTTTGGGAAACATGTGCAAAAACAGCTCATGTAAAGCTTTAAATGACACATGGGGCTAAAGCTGCAGGTGCTGACCACAGCGCCTTCAGCACAGGAAAGAGTAAGGCCACAGGCTTCAAATCTCTTCTTTGTACCAACCATGAGGCTGTGACCACAGGCTGCCCTCTAATTTCTCTTTTCAACCAGAATTCATCTGCCTTTTAGCTTCCAACTCCACACTGAAATTTTGCTGCTAAAAAGCATTGCACATGCAGATTATACCTTTCTAATGGCTCAGAGAACCACTGCAATCTGTGATTATTGTAGTTAGCAAGTGAAACGTTGGACCTTTAGTGAGCTGTAGATAGCAACTCCATTATTTACTCGTGGTAAATGTTTTTTAAAAGGGTTTGCTGTTCAAATACTTGAAAGAGCTACAGGATATATGAAAATTATACAAAATTCTATTTCAAAAGCTGGTTTAAATAATCATTCATTGAGAGTTAACTCCTGCATGACTGTTACTCAAAACCCAGAGTGAAACACCAGTTCCAAGTGAGGCAACTCCTGAAAGTCTGGGGACTTGGAGGATTCCACATATCCTCTCCATCACTGCAGACGTACTCAGCAGAAGCCACACGCCTTGAAGCAGGAATCCATTTGCATGAAACAAACTAACAGCCTAGATTTTGTACTTGAAAGAAAGATTAACAGCATTGAGAGTCCTGCCAGAGAAGAAAAACCCTTCTCATCCTCAAAAGTGACTCCTGCCTTCACTGAAATTATAACATAAACTTTACAGCAGCAGAGCTTCGTATCTGGCTACCATTTCAACAGGGTGGCTGGTGACCACAAAGAATCTTCCTACTAAGCTTCACCATGTCTTGTATAACCAATATGTCGCAGACACAAAGTACTTGAGTCCATGCTTCTTACATTCCCAAAACCTTCTCCAAGGGACTACTTAAGTGATGCAGGTTCATTTTTAACTGAAAGAAAGAAGTGCTTTGCCAGGAGAAAAAGGACTTTTTCAGTTTCACAGAAAATAAGTCACACAGAAAAGAGGAGTTGGGAGAACAAACACCATATTTGAGTAAAATATACCAAAAAGCAGGTACAGTGAATATAGTAGAAAACCTAAATGATCTTTAAAGTAACTGAAAATAAAGAGGTTCCCACATGCTTCATTGTACGGCTTACCCATGACATTCTTAGTTAACATTTTACTTCTTTCCTGAACTGGGCAGAAACTAAATAAAAAGGTGACTAATATGGTCTGGAAAATACACGTTATGAAGTTCAGTTATATCTGGATTAATTGCAAATACTGATAGGAAAGAAGTTCTGTTCTCTCTACAGATAGAACTTTTTTTCCATAGCCACACCTAACAGCCTTCTGGTCCTGCTGTGTTATTTGAAAGCGTGGAACTACCTGGTATGTACAACTCAGGAGCACAGAACAGTCCTTTTGTTCCCTAAACTTGCAGCTTGCTTCAGGTAGAATGGCAAAAAGATGATTTTATTGGGAACGGTCTTTGCCAATCTGTATCTACTGTTCAGATACATCAAATCCACATGTGCATTGCAGATTGGCCCACGGAAAGGATAAAGCATTTAAAAAAAAGGAGGGGGGGTGGAGGTGGGCAAGAGGCTGCTCAGAAAAAGATATTGTTTTATTGGGAAGCTGTGGAATATTCAGAACGTGAGGGATACTAATTTAAAAGGGGTCTGGAAAGCATTTTCTTGACTTCTGTGCCATAAATCAGAGTGTGCTTTAGGCATACTTTCCATAAATACTGTGTTTCAAAATACCAACGTGATGGCTGTAAAAGGAAGGACAATGGCTCTCTGTTTACCTATAGGTTTTACTTATTCTCCCCACACTCTTGGATCCCACTGGTGGCTCTTTTGGACTCCTTCATGTTCAAGATCCTGGCTTGCTGTGCAGTTCTGTAAGCTCAATTTTAGACCAGTTTAGGAAGCCTGTCCTTCATCCTCTCTTGTCCACCAGGAGGCAAAATGCCTCATTAGCAAGATTGACTTCCCTTGCAAGGCAGCCCAGCTACAGGAGCCTCCCTGCTAACTACCTTGACTGCAGGGCTCTGGAGAATCACCTAGAGAGCTACCATGCAGCTTCTCTGGTACTTAAATTTACAGGGGCAAGAGTCCCCAGCAGCCCTGAGGAACAGATGAAGGCTGTTTAAAAGGAATCTGTGGGTTAATACACACTTTTTGCAACAAAGTTTTTCTTGTTTAGTATTTAGAATGGCTCCTGTTTATCATGCGTCATGTTGTCATTAGATGCTCAAGACAATTCCCGATCCCAATTACCCCCTTGCCAACATTCCCATGAATTCAGCAGCACAAGGCTGAAACTGCAAAACAAATGAAGCTTAATAAGCGTTTGGCCCTTTGCCTCAGAACCCAAACTGTCAATCAGGATTGCCTTCTGGGGATGGCTAAATGCTTAAAACGTCATTTATACTTATTAGACTTGTTTTTTTCATAGAATCACAGACTTGCTTTGGTTGAAGGGACCTTAAAGTTCATCCAGTTCCAACCCCTGCCACGGGCAGGGACACCTTCCACTGGAGCAGGGTGCTCTAAGCCCTGTGTCCAACCTGGCCTTGAACACTGCAGGGATGGGGCAGCCACAGCTTCTCTGGGCACCCTGTG